>JAPYZA010006877.1:0-14255 GCA_030522685.1 Eupelmus azureus
ACCTCTCTCAAACTCCACCGCTCCAACGCGACGCAACTCAACAATAGCCAAACGTGGGAACGTCGTCGGGTGCAAATCCAACGGCGCTGAAAAAGGGCTGCGTTGCACGCACCTCTAACCATACACCTTATTCACCTGTCAACTCGCTCCTTTCTCCTTCGCCACGCTATCTGCGCCTCTTTATTTCGCCCGCTACTCCTTTTGGGCTCCTACCAAAACATCTTCACTTTGGCTCAAGCCATTCGGGGCACGCCAGAAAAAAGCTTAATATAATCCTATTTGACGCTGTCTCGCGCGGACTTTCCGGGTCCCGAAACGTGACCGAAATTATTTACTCGTTTATTGTAGGAAATCAAAGTCGCGCCGAGGGCTCGCTTTGTGCGGTCTGTCTTTTTTTCTGTGTAGAGATTTTCTTTATGGGAGGTTTGAGGTGGTTTCGAGCTTGGGTATTGTGAGGGAATGTGGGTTACGTTGGATGGAAGATCGATGGATCGATGAGAGATTGATTGCGTTTTTATTGCGGCTGTTGATGGTGGTGAGTAAGAACGGATTTATTACTGATAGACGCGGATTTAATTTTATTCGGATTTTATTGAAACTTTGTTGGTAAAGGTGTATAAATATGCTGATAAACTATTTAAGGTTTTGAGATAAATAAAGTGATGAAGTTTATTTTAAAATTTATAAGAAAATAATGCTTCCTTTTTTTTCTAAACCTAAATAGTTTAGATAAATGACAACAGTCATTAGGATATTATCGGATAGATAGCAATCGACAAAACAAACAGAGCTCAATAGATAAATCTACGATTATTACTCGCATTATCTGGCGTGAAAGAAGGGTCTAAACTACCCATCTGCAACGCCCACATACAACCACACCCTTTTTGAAATTTTTAAAATCTGATTTTGCATTTGAATAACTATTTCCCAGATTTAAAATATCAATCTAATATTGCAATAATTCTTATTTTAAATAATAAGAAGTATAATAATAATTTAAAATAGCTATTAATAAAATGTTATTCTAAAATAAAAAAAAAACTCGAATGCTACTGGCACTTCGCTTATCACGTGTCAAGCGCGTCAAATTTTTTTAGAATTCACAGGCGCAATTTTGACGCTTTCTTTTCCCCAATTTTTTCTTCAGACGGACCATAAAACGAGCAAAAGATGAAATCTCTCGGCCGATCCTCGAGACAGACGCGTTGCCGCACACATGTGTCTATACGCGCCGCACGAGGCCCAAGATAAGGGCCGGAACCGGATGGCCCCTCGGTCTAAGACAAAAGGATCGTATAATAGGCGGTTCGTGTAGTATTGCGGTTTCTTCGAAAAACCCTCATCGATAAATCCTCGCAGACTAGAGAGTTTTCCTCGGTTTGCTTTCTGGTGAGAAAATTTTCTATGCTGAATTATTTTATTCTGTGATATATTATTAAGTGATTTTTTACTTGCAAAATATCATTTTTTCAATGAACACAGTTTTTCCTAATTTATGGCAACACGAAATATTTAATTTTGTGTAATTTATAAAACAATAATTAAAAATGAAAACTAAGATTTTCATTTTTGATACTCCAAAAATAGCGAAATTCCATAATCAAATCCTTCCGCAATCAATCCCGCTCCAAACGCCCCTACACTTCCAACTTCAAAAAATTTCTCACCCGCACTCTGGCTTTTCTTCCGCTCGGCATTCCCAAAACGGCCGCGAGCCCCAAGAGGCAAAAAAAAAAATTCGACACCCTCCCGCAAGTGTCGGATACGCGCGTTTACGTTTAACACAAACAAATGTCGCGCGCCTCTAGTTTCCCCTGCCCTCGCGCGCTAAGCAGTTAAACATCGGCAGAGGCGCGGCCAAATACCAAAGAAGAGTTGCTCCGAAACAAAGTTTCGTCTGCGCGATGTGTTTTCCGAGGGAGGAGATGATTAATATATATTGTGGCGCTGTTGCGAATCTATTTGTTTACCGATCGGCGGACAAGTTGTTTTAGGACTGATTTCAATTTTTTTAAAGTTCCCGCCGCGCGCGTGGCAGGCTTGATTTATAGTTGCACGCGGAATTTTGTTTTTTTAGTTGTACAAGAGCATTGTTTCTTTACGAGAGGCTTACTTATGTTTTATTTGTGCGAAATGTAGGTGGACAATTGAATTTGCGATTGTACTGCAAAATGAATGTAAATGAATGTATTATTCTTATTAACAGAGTTTATAAATTTTGTGTTTACACATTCTTTCGATGTCAACACTATAAATTTATTAATTATAAATTAAACTAAAAAAGATCACATTATAACCTTCAAATACAGACTTTAAGTACATTTTTCGGCTCTCATGTAAAAAATACAGTTCAATACTCGTGCCAAAAGCGATCTTTACCTCCCTCAATTTTTCTCCCTCGTTTCGCTAGGTTGAAAAACATCTCTAACTAAATAATCATAAAAAAAAATTAAAAAAAACTTATGGTTCTAATCCCAGCAAGTCCCGCCAACACTTAACAAAGCCCAACTCCATTCGCTTTCTCACTATCAACAACCGATACCCATCGCCATCGAAAGGACCGAGCAAACACATTTATAATTTCCGCACCTGACGGTAGCCTTTCCTCTCCCTCTCTCCCCCTCCCTCATCCTCTCTCCTTTTCGATTCGTCTTATCGTCTCGCCTACGCGCACGCACACGTCCACTTGGCGCGCGCGGCGAAAGGTGCCTTGAATAAACACGGGAGGAGCGACTATATACGCTGTCATTCGCCGAGGGATATCTTTTCTCGAGAGGAGAGAAAATATAACGGGGTATGGAAGAAGAAAGAACGCGGAATGCGAGTGGGCAGCCCGAGTGAGATTGATCGGCCGTCGTTGCAGTCGAGTGGAATTTTGGGAGGTTATGTTATGGTTTGGCGGATCGGAAGTGTCCGGAATTGCTGGGTGTCAATTGTGCCGTAAAACTGCAGTTGGTTTCTGGTCGTTATTAATTTGGGGGATGTATGATTATTAGGTTAATCATTACGATTTTAAATATAAGTACGGCTTCAACGATTTCTCGCCATTTTTACGTAATAGTCAAACCAAAAATAACTCCGAACCGTCACGTCCAGTTAAACAAGACGCATGTGTGCATTAAATTCGAGCAAGAAAAATAAAGAAATCGAAAGAGAGAACGAAGAGGCCGGAGAGAAGCGAGGCGAGAGGAAACGGCTATATAACTCATACACGCAAGAAAGAGCGAGAGAGGCAACTTTTTGATCCAAGATGACCGTGCGAGATCGACGCCTACGGATTATAATTCGTCGGTTATGCTGCGGCTGGTTTCTCCGACGTGGGCACTTACACTTGACGTTGCTCGCGCGCGCGGCCGCTCGACAGATACGCTCCTCTATAACGTGAATAAAAAAGAAGAGGAACGAAGGCATATGCGTGGTTTCGCTGTAGGAGCCGCGTTAATCCGAGCATAAAGACGTTCTTTGTCCCGGCGCTCGAGGATAACGCGCACGCGCCCGAAATTATTTACAAAAAACTAGGCAGGAAATTAGGAGTGTGATTGAATTAATAAAGATAATATTGCGACGAGAGGTGGGTTGCGTTTCGAAATTGCACGATTAGGTGTTGTTGCTCGGTATTTAACTTTTTAGTTGTGTCTTATTATATAGAACTAATGAAGAATAAGTTTATTAATTTTATTTTGTTCTGCTTTAATTGTACGGAAGCAAATTGTTTTCTCAATGCTCGTTGCGATCACAAAAAGAGTTAAAAAGCCAGTAGCTTTTCTTTAGCAAATAAAGGATTGAATACGCGCTTACTGCTATAACCTATAAGACCTTCCATTTACAATTATTCACGCAGAAAATTACCAATCCATTGTCTCCTCCGCTCGCAGCGCATTAAGGAAACCTCCACGAACAAAAATCGCGCTGGTCTATAGAGCTCCGCAGCGCAAATCGGTAAACACAGTCAGCTGGTGGTATTTCTTCTGCTAGCGCGACGGTCGCGCCACCTAACCCGTTCGGCAGCGGGAATCCCCTGATTCCCGCTATAATCCAGCTCGGCAAAACAGGCGCGCCTCGCGCTTTAAAATCAGTCGGCTTATGACCTCGAAATCCGAAAATGCCACCAGCAGACCTTTAATACCATGGCAAGCCAACGGGTCTCGTTGCGCGCACGCGCGCCATTTTCCGGCTTCAGGAAGTGCATCAAGGGATTATTAGATGCATTATGCGAGCCGGCGAGGTCAGCGCGGCTCGTGTGCCCGTTACGGCTGCTAGGAAAGAAAAGTGGAGGAGGACCGCCCGGCGAGCGACGTTTAACGGATTATCCCCCGAGGTGCCAGCGTGTCAAAACACACCGGTTCCGTTTTGTGATGGCTGAGGAATATGGTTTGACTTTGTTTCAGCTACGGAGGTGGAAAGATTTTTCGGATTCTGGGTTTGCTGGGTGATTCTTTAATGAAATTATGAGGGAAGTGCGCTGTCTAAGGAACTGATAAGAATTTTGAAGTAAGGAGATGGTGTTTTAGAGATTGGATGGATACTGAAAGATTTAAGTGTGATTACAAGAGCAATTTTGTGGCGAATTATAATCTAATTATTTTGATGATATATATTTTTGAGGGAATGTTATTTCAGATTAAATTCAGATACTAGTTTTTGTTTACTCGTATATTATTATATTTTATAACTGCAATTATTATAACTTGCGCGGTGATTAACAATTCCTATTTTAATAATTTGTAAAAACCTAATTTATTTAAAATTGTTTAATAAGTGATTTAACCATGGTTCACGATCACGTAGCTTTAATTTTTCATAAAATTTAAAGAATAATTCACAATTTATAAGAATTTGAAGGTATTTCATAAATTTCTGGCAGTGTCGTAAAAATAATAGGCCGGAAAATATTGTATTTATGTTAATTAGCGGAGGCAGAAAGAGCGACAGAAGAAGGAAAGAACAATATGAAAAGTGGGACAAAATAAACAGGGCCGAAGGCAGAATAGGAAAGGAAAAAGGGTGGCAAAAGACCTAGTGACCTACAGCGTCAACCGCTGAGCCGCTGCTAGTCAGCTTTTTCGTCTTTGACCGCATTGTCGGCAGCTTGGACTTTTGCGCCGGGGGTCGGCTTTATCGTGGAATTTTCTTACAATGGAAAATTAACTTTATTTTTTGGATTAACCGCTGTTTTTGTTCGTCATTTTAAAACGCTAATGGGGCGTGAACGAAGAAAAGCGCGTTTTCTTGTAAAGTTGACAGCGTATAATAAAGCCGTTCATTATTTCATTGAAAGCGGCGAATTTCGGAAATTTAATTTGTGTCAGATTGTTCTGCTATAAGGCTTGGTACGATTGATTTAATTATAGTTTAGTATATAGATATAAAAACTAAAATATGTCATTTAATACAATTTATAAATAATCTTTTAAATGAATCTACATGTCAGATACTTCTAATTTTATACTCTGAATAATAAATAAATAAATCTTTGCAATATTTATAGTTTTAATAACATATTCAATTTAAATATATTTTATCTAAAAAATTTTATCAATTTAAAAGTTTTTAAACGAGAACAAAATTTGTTTTAACAATATTTCTACTAAAATTGTTCTATCTGGCTATTAACTATAGATTATTTTTTGATATAAAATGAAAAGATTTTTTCTTTGTTATGGCAGAAAATATAAATAACTTGATTTAGATTTAAAAACAAAATTAATTTTCAGTAACAAACTCGTAATTGTTAGTTTATAGTTCTTAAATAATTTAAGTTAATAAAGATTTTAATTATTCAGTTATTCATTAATTAATAATATTTAGCATGGATGAAATAAGTACTTGAATAAGTATTAGAACGAGAACTGGAATGAGTATTATATCTTGTATTTCGTAAATTGATTTTTCAATATAAAACTTATTGTCTAACAATAATCGATACATAACTTTTTTATTTCATTAAAACAGTGAAAATATACAAAGAAATCATTTAGTCCAATTAAAATTTTTTTCAATAGGTGTAACATAAAAAATAAGTAAGCAACATAATTATTTAATGATTTACATTACTTAGCAGTATTTTAATTTATAATCTATAAATTTATATTAAGAATATGTATCATATTATTAATTTTTAGCTCGTAATCAAGTCTAAGATTGCACTTACTACACCAACTGCGCATAAAAAAAACTTTATACCAACCCAATCTCCACCATTTCCTTACATCAAATCCCCCCGAAAACACAAAAAACAAAACCCCCATCAGCCGCCAAACCCTATCCACTCAAACGACCAACACCATTCCCAAAATCGAAAGTCGATCCCACACCCCCTACCCACCCCCACTGCAGCGCAACCCACTGCACCATCACCTCGACGAATGAAAATCGCCGGGGCACTCCCTCGCTCGCCTCCACAAAAGAGCCGCGGCTGCCCGGTATTATTTTTACGCACGCGGATCGAAAAACCGCGCGGCAATTACGCGGCGCTTTCGCGCCCGTCAGCCCAGCGGACTGACAGCGCGCCGGCTACCGAAAGAAAAAACACGCGCCAGCCCCAGAAGGAGACGCGACTTTGGCTTTCGTTCTTTTTTTTTTTGCTTTTTTCTTTTTTTATTTTCAGGCGACGGACGGACGGCTCTATTTGAGCGCAATTAAGGAGCGCGAGTGTGCCTTTGTGCAGCGGCGATGGATCGATGGGTGTAACGTCTGAGGTGTCCTCGATAAATTCGAGTCCTTTTCTTTTTGCGCGGTGCCAGAGGTACTTTCGAGGCGTGGGTTGTTGTTTCAAGAGCTGCCTTCCGGAGCTGTTTGATTTCGTTATTGGAAGTGCGATTGTGGAATCATTAATATTGATAGTGTTTTTTTGTATATTCAAACTTCATGGCTTTTGGAAAAAGTAAAGCAAGACGGTCAAATTATTTCTCACATATAGCAAAGAGTTTTCAAAACACCTCTTAATCAATCGCACCATAACCGTCAACGACGCTTCCCTCGCCTCCCTCATTTTTTCAACGAAAACAAAGATTGCCAGAGGATTTAGTTGCGCGCGCCGTGCAGGAACGTGACCGGGAATCTCCCCAGGATTTCCCACGTGCTGCCCGAGCCGAAGGGCTTCTTCTCGTCTCCTATATAGGAGCCATAGAGCCGTTATTCGAGAAGCGACAGAAGAGAGCTCTGGCCTAGGGGAGGGGAAAGGAAGTAGCCTGCGTCGATTGACCGGACTTTTCGTCAGGCCGTTAATTAGGCCTGTCAGAATGAGACAGCCGGAATGAGGATGAGACGAGAGGGAGATCGGAGGGTCGGATGAAGGACTCACGTTTGCGATTGGAGTGAAGAAGAATATTAAATTTTTGCGGGTTTATTGGGGTTTTTTCGGGTACGTTTTTGGAGAGATTGTTTTAAACGTGATTATGTTTTGTTATAAATTGAATTAGTTAGTATTTCGCTAATGTAATTTAGTTTATGTAATATCTAGATAGAGGATAGCTTGTTACGTTGATACTCATACGAAGTGTAGTGGAAATCTATATAGTGAGCGTTTATGGAAGGGGAAATCAATTTACACATTAACACGTTATTGTTATTTCCATTATCTAATTAGTACAATCAGTTTGGCTCGCTCTAAAATGGAAATTCTGGGCATTTCAATGATTATTCATAAACTAATGTTATATAACGATAACAATATTGATTGAATCCTACTGTGTTCTGCGGTAAACATATTATATTATTATGCATATGTTAGTCTATTTAATCTTCTCGGTACAAAGTCTGCTTATCAAGTGATACATCCAGTTTTATACTAAATCTTTATTATTTTTTCATAATATTCCACAAATTTTTTATTCATATACTTTATACAACCAAAAAACACCTCTCTCACCCAAACCACCACAAACTTATCAAAACTTCAACAATAACGAAAAAAAGTTTCTCCAAAACTATACGCAACGCATCCCAAACCCAATTCAACCCAAGCTCAGCAAGGACGCAGGCAGGATGTAACACCACTAATACCGTCTGAAAGCAGGCGGAGCCGCGACGTACACATATCCTCCTCGTGTCCCCCAAACACGCACACACACACCCACATATGTTTACGCGGGCCCCGCTAAAAGAAAAACGATGTCCGCCCACGCGATATACGAACTACAGAGCCGCCGACGGCTTTCCTTTTCCTGGCGAGCGAGAAAAAAAAATCCTGCCGCCACGCTGTCTGGAAAATTCGGGCGCGCGCGCGCCACGCAGTCTGGCTCGGAGCTGGATAATATATGCGTTGCGGGGGGAAAACAGGACTTGTCCCTGGACATCGCGCGAGGGCCTGCGTAAACAGAGCCCCCGCGCTGTGTGATGGGAAAAATTATCGTTTCCGAGAGCGCCGGGCGGTATCTTTTATTGGATTCGAGGGCGAGAGGGCTCTCTGGCTATTTTTTGTTTTGGGTGTTTTGGAGTTTTTACGTTTTTTGTAATTTGTCGGGCTGCGGTTGGTTATCGGGATGATAATGTAGGAATTGTGTACTATTTATTTCATGTATAAAAAATAGAATTTTTTTACAAGTTACAATTGTTATGTAGAAAAATCTGCAACATCAAAACTAAAATGCAATTACGTCTTTGAAAAGATTTTCCTGATTATCAAAACACGGAGAAAACTTCAATCTATAAAAACAACATAGCTAACCCAAGTCAGCAATTTCTCCAAAGTACCGTCTAAGCACCCACACTCTGACTTCACCAAGCCGAGTCTTTACCGAATTAATGCAAACCACATTGACCCCGCAATCCATAATCACATTCCAACACATTTCTCAGCTCTAACCAACCTAACCAATCCATAATCCAAAGCCCCAAAGCTCCATCTCCCATCCGGGCCAAACCCACCCGCTCTCCAAATCCTCGATGACCAGCTCAACCCCCGATTCGTAACGATTTCCAATATTACCCTTACACAGGCCCGAGCCTCTCCATCCGTCGCATCGCCTAAACCTTTTAAACGCCTAACATCCAGCTCTCGCGCCCCCGACAAACGACGAGGACTGTTTTCTCAGGCATCGCGCGCGCACGCGGCCTATCCGATATTAGCGCGGGCCGCTCTGTTTTTTCAAGCGCTCGGGCCTTCCTTATATCCATGTATATAGGCTGCCTTGGTGCCAGGCTGTCTGCCGCGCTCTGAGGCCGTGTATTTCGGGGGTGGAGGATATTAGTCGGCGTTAATGGTCCGGTTCCGGTGGAGGAGACAGGATCGCGCGGGGATATAAAAACGCAAAGGCGGCGGGAAATTGAGCGTGAGGGCCTTTGAGAGCGGGATGCTTTGAGATTCGCGCGAGGTGGTTTGGATGAGGGATGCGGCTGCTTGATGGTGGCCTGGTGGGGTGGGGAGATAGAGGCGTGAGAGTGGATGTGATTTTGGGTGAGGAAGAGTTAAATGGTATCGGTGTGGGAATGGCAGAGTTGGTGGAAATTAAATGGTTTGTTTGTAATTTATGAAAAATGTAGTAGGTGTATTCGAAATTAAAGTCAGATGGTATTTCATAAGCGCAGTTACTGTTTTAGGTAAGAGCGGCCGTACGATTTTTCATCTATAAATATGATAATACAAACATCGTGGATAGAAATAATAGAACTAACGAGCTTAGGACATTTTTCGAAATAGCAGCACGCTTTTCCCGAAAAAAAGTGTTCTGGAAAACGGAAGAAAATCCCGGGTGGGCGGTGGTAGTGGGAGAGAGACAAAAGGAAGATGGGAGCGACGAGGAGAGGACAGGAGAGGAGAGAGAGAGAGACACGAAAGTAGAAGGAAATATCGCCTACGGATCGGTGCCTTTTGTTTTGTATGAAAACAGCCGCGAGGGTGACGGACCGCGCTGCGCGCCGCGTCGGAGCAAACCGAATATTGCACCCACACTTATTCGAGCTAACATATACGTATGTGTATGTGTGTGTGTGTGTGTATGTGTGTGTGTGTATGCGTGTGTAAGTGGGTGTGTAAGTGGGTGTGTATGTGTGTCTATGTATGTATATGTGTACATGTGTGTATGTTTGAACATGTGCGCGTGTGTGTATGTATGTATGTGTATGTAGTTATACTTTTCGATGGAGAATTCAGCGGAGAAGAGTAGAAAAAAAAATAAGATAAGGAAAATCAATAAGGCAGTTATTGACAGTATTGTACGCGCGGTTTATAACAAATATAATGTCTTGAAAATTCTCAACTGAACCCAATAAATTTTGATTTAATGAGCATTTTTATTTGCATGCAGCGGTACATATTATAATTTATTATTGACTATTAGTTTTTACAAATTTTTGATTAGATAAATATTTCCTTTTATCGACAACGCGATTACTAAAATATCTTAAAATTTGGCTTGCAATATTTTAACAAGTGTAAAAATGTTTTAAATTAAGAAAGGTTTACTGAAAGTCGATAATATTAGATCTTTCGATATACGGACTGAACAAATAATTACTAATAATGAAAGCAACTTTCAGATAATACATTTTACATTAAAATAATGATTATTTATTTACATAAATACAGTTACATTACATCAACAGGATAAAAACGACAAACTATCAACGTACTTTAAAACAAAATCTCCTGATCGGTTGCTCCCTCAAACTCCTTAATCAATACGCCACTCCTGCCGCATGACAAATAACTAGTTTATTTTCTCGAAAAACATTTCGCCTCTTCCTTTCCAAACCTCTCGCTCTATCAGCACAGCCGAGCCAATCGAAAAGTCACCAGCACCCAAGCCACCTCGATTGTCAAAACTTACACGTTGACAGTTCAATCTTCCTCCGCGCATCGAGCAAAAACAAAAATAAAAACGAGCCGCCACCGGCGCATCCTCAACGAAAAAAAAGCTTCGGCATATAAGAGAAGAGAAAGACGTAAATCAGGCGGCAATTAAAATTAGCGTCGGCAGTTCGCGCTAAACGGCCGCTTGCATTTATCCGTCCGCGCGGCCTTTGATGCGGCCGCATGGCCGAGGCGCGAAAGTTCGGGGGCATATCCGTTGTCGCCGGGCTTTGATCTCGGGGCTCGCCTCCGCCTCCCCCGCTCTTTTATCGACTGCTTCCTATAGGCACGCGCGATTTCTTCATCCGGCTCTTTCTATCTAGGGGATCCCGCTGCCCTGGAGGTCGTAAAGTTGCAGGATGCGCGAGGTGCTGATGGGGTTAGTGGCGCGAGTTCTGTGGGACTGCGGAATCGTTCTGGGGAGTTTTAATTTAGAGGAGCGCGGGGCAGTGGGGATGGCATAGCAAAGATTTTACTGATTTTTATTTTGGAATTTTTATTTATGCAATATGTCTATTCGTAGACAGCGAAATTTACGTTACTAAGGAACCTAATGTTAAACCTGTTAAATATATGATTTTACGAGTTCTGATAAATATAACGTATATTTTTATACAGAATTAATTAAATTATTTGTCGAATTATTCATATCTTGGTCATAAAGAAAACGAAATAAAATTTTTAGATTTATTTTATGGTATAGTTCAGATGCTTTTAAATAGAAATATTTTATTGATCGTTAAAAGTTCTTGAAATATTTTAACTGACTGAAGTTAATATGTTATTAAAGCTTTCTTATAGTGATAAAATATTATATTAATTATTCAATATATATCTCAAAGTAAAAAATCAGTTGTGACTTTAAAGAAAAGGTAAATTTATTGGTTACACAATTGAGGTAGAAAACATGATGTAATAAAACAAAATTTTATTTTCGTTTTTAATGTTTCAGCTATAAGTGTTTATTTTTAAAATATTACTCTTCCCCAATATGAGAGAATTATACCATACAATTAATCAATAGTGAAGGGAAGAAACATTCTGTCATCGTCATTCTGTTAAGTAATATTATTTACGAATGTTAAAAATGCGATTATTATTTATATGCGAGCAACATAAGCCTATTCAAACAATATGTACATTCACATTTTTAATTTTAACCCATTAAAACTTCCAAATCATCAAAAACTACAGCAATAAAACTCCGACATTACTATACCCAAAACGCACCACAACGAAATTTCGACAAATACGCATCGCCTCCATCGCCTCCACAAATACGCACCGCATCACAAAAGCAGCCTGACACCCAACCCCGCAATGTTTGGGGAAAAACCCCCCTGACCGCAAGAACAATGCGGCCCCCCGGAAACTCGATAATCACCGTACCAGCAGCTCACCTCCAAACTCTCCAACCTCGCCCCGCCCCCGCTTTATTATTCATCTCCATATATACCTCCTCGAAAAGCGAGCCGCGCCTTCTGCAGCCGCGGTCAATTCGGCGCGCAAAGTGCGCCTCTTTGTGCCGGCCTCGAAAACACCATTAGCGCCTCCATTATTAAGGGGACGGGGCCGCGCCCGCTTTCAATTGGCCAAGATTTATTGCCGAGCGACTTTTACGATCTCGGTGCGATCTTCTTCATCGCGGCTCGTTATGATGCTTATATTGTTTGAAGAGCCGAGGCCCCCGCGTGGAAATGGAGAGTTCGCGCAGCGACGGCCGGGAGGATGTGTTATATAGGCGGCGGAGCGAGGGCGGCTTTGTTTTTTGAGAAAACTATCCTTAATAAGTCATCGAAACTTTTGAAGAGCGCACTGACTAATGACGCTATTTTCGTGTTTGCATCAACAGAGCCCGAAATATCTAGCTGGAGGCCTATAAATATGAGGCCTCAAGGATGGCCGGCTAAATGCAGGGTTGCTTAATGATAAGCCTTTGCAATAACGCGGCTAAGCGAATTTGAATTATTGGGGATTGCGGTTGATGTTGCGTGATTGTTTTGTTGTTAAATGTTTAAAGTAATGAAAACGACAGTGTAATTTGATGATTATTTGTTGTTTTATACAAAAATTTGACGATCGAATAAATATAAATAATTGTACAGTTTGGAAAATGCTATTTGTATGTCAATTTATAAATTGTTTTAAATATACATTTCAATAACTATTGTAGTATATTTTTGGAAACATACTACCGCAATTTTCCGAGGAAATCAAATTTTGCTATTGAATATTTTGATTTAAATATTATCAAAAGAGAAATGAATTTTGGGCAACTGATAACAAATCAAATATTTTATTACATAACAAAACATTTGTTGCATAAAAAATTTTGATCATAAATTTTTTTATTTCATCAATCAAAAATATACTACAGTTACTAATGTATTATACACAGTAAAATGATGTGTATAAAAAGAAACTATATAAAATTCACTTTCAAGTTTACTAACTAAAATATAGAATTTAATAAAATCTTATAATAAATTAATATTTACACTAAAATTAAAGCTTTTTATTTAAAAAATACAATAATAATTATATGAAAATTCTTTAAAATAATTTAAGTATTATACATTTTTAATGAGTTTAATATTTAGAAATACAAATAGCAGTAAGACGCTCAATTCCCCAATAATCTTAGCAAAGAAAAGAGCTCTAATTAGAGACGATCACCTTCTCAAAAACATTGAAACCACTCCACTTCCAATTATCAGCACCAAACAATCGCCCAAAAAAGCGTCTCAAAACAATATCCCTTGTTTTCCAACAACAACCATCAAACGTCTCCAAACACCATTTTCCCAAGTCAAAACGCCTAACGATGTTTTCCCACCTCGCCTCCCCAGCCCCGGCATTACGTAACCAATACCCCGAGTAAAAATCAAGATCTCCCCAATTAAAGCTGCCGTCCCACCAAACCCACCGTCACCTCTCCTCATCCCAAAATCCGATAACCCGCAAAAATCCGCGATCAGCACCGGGGGCCTTTCTCTGCTCCTTCTCCGCCTTTCGCAGAAAGCCAAAATCTCATCAGCGGGCGCACGAGGTCCAGTTTGCTCGCCGCGTAAGCCGCCACCAGGCAAAAAAGGATTATATCGCCGGATTAGCTGGTGGCGCCTTGACGTCCACCCGTCGGATATCCTCGGCCGGGGCCTAATCTAGCATCGTGGGGCCTCACGCCGCGATTTGCTTCTGGAATCCTCGGGGCCCTGGCTCCTGCACGTCTCCCTTTTCCGCAGTTTTCCCTTTTTACTCCGAGCGAGCTCGTAAGTCCTTCCAGATGCGCCGCGACTCCAGGTACATAAGCGGGCCCTTGGAGTAAGCCGAAACAAATGTTGGAATGTGCGCGTAGGCGTTTTATGTGTGTATATATGCGTGCGGATGCGAGGGGGTAGGCATGTGCGTCTGTGTTTTAGGAGATAAAATACGAAAAGTATCCTTTTGCGTATGTGCGAGG
>JAPYZA010006878.1:0-10637 GCA_030522685.1 Eupelmus azureus
ACGGTAGAAACGCTAATATCATATTGATGCACAGCTGCTGCAAAATCGCAACTGCTAGATATGAACTTTCACGGTTCTTGTACAAAGTATGCATGACATAATTTCGGATTCGCTCACTAAATATTATGATAAAAGAGCGTATCCATCTGCTGGCTGCATATTAACCCACTGCCCTTTCTGCAGACTTTTCTGAGATCTCAGTGATTGACGGTAGCATGTCTGGATAAGAAAACTGTTTTTATTTTAAACGCGGAAAACCCGCTTGCATCTTCGAGACGTGACGCGGGATGAAAATAAGCATTGCGGCTGTTTGCAGACAATACGTGAGTGACTGTCGCAGGTCAAAAGAACAAATTGCAGCGACAACAGATGCTTCGGTGCTCCGGTAAAAAGTCGAAATATTTAGAGCGTTTCAAAGTATAATTTATAGGCATTATAAACTTTATAAAATTTTAAGTACTTTATATAACATGTATGAAGTATTATAATATATATTTGTGAATTACATGTCTATATATTTTTTTGAAAAAAATTTACCATTGTTTAAAGTTTATTGATTTAATTACTTTCTAACTTGTTTGGAAATTTGCCATGGATACAGTATATGCAAATTCTTACTTTTCACTGTAGTCTGCGACTTATTGATATTCTCAGCTCTTTTCTCAACTTCCCCCTTGGACTAAACTAAACTTGACTTTGATAAAGATATCTTTTCTCAATCATGGAAAACACTTTGCAAAATAATGTATATTCCTCTTTGAACTCTGCATATCATAATAAAGCGCTAATAATTCGTTGCTAACGGCTAAAACGGTAAAAACTATCGATAAAACAGGCTATCTTTCTCATATATTATGACCTATATACGTCCTCTTTCTCCTTTTTAGTTTAATTTTAGGTCATTTACAGACTTGCGGTGTGACCTTTCTTGTCTTTAAATTGTGCTGTTTTCTTTTTAAAGCGCGCGCGTTTAAGATGTATAAGTTTTTGCTATCGATTTTCCTGTAGTGTATAGAAGTTTAGAAAAAAGCAAAAAAACACAATGAATATAAAATTAAATATAAATATAAAGTGTGACAAGCTATATATTCAACATTCTACATTCTATTGTGAATTATTACTGAATCTTTAAATTTTGAAAATGTGGAAATTTATTTATGCCTTGAATATTGATTAAAATATAAAAAATGCGTATAATAAATAAATATTTTTCGTGCACTTTAATATAATATACGTAGTAGAATATATTTCAACAAATAGTTTTAAAGAACTGGTGAAGAATCAGTTCCAAAAGAAATTTAAAATATTACTATCCAATTTTCGTACTATTTCAGTTTTATTTCATTTATGATGAAGTTGATACTAGTATTGTTTATAGTAATTATAAACAGTATTTATACTGTACACGTTAATAAAAATCTTATAAAGTTAAACTATGTTGAATGCCCTTGGCTAGATCTTCTGTCGCGTAAATTGTTTGAAGAATTGGACAATTATTACCAAGTAATGATTTACATATCAAACAAGTCTTCAGTGTATACACCTCAAGTCATTAAAACAATACAGAGTATAACGCGAGAAATTCCAAGCTTAATGATCGATACAGATATGATAAACAATAATGATACGAATTCCCTATTTAATCCTCGCCCTTCAAGAGATACGACAGTTTTTATTGGAATAATAACTCAACCCCTGATTTTAGATGAAATAAAAATACTTTTAGATTTTGTTAAATGGTCAATAATCGAACATCGAAGTCTGCCAAAATGTTTAGCTATTTTCTTACATGAATATACACTTATAGAATCCATAGAAAATTCATTGGACTTCGCATGGGATCTGAAAATCTTAGAGTTTTCTATTCTCAGTATAAATGCAAAAGGAAATCAGACCACGCTAAAAATTAGCTACTTAAATCCATTCAAACATACTTATACGCACGAAAACTTTGAAGAACCAATAAAAATTTTCCCAGATAAGCTTGTTGATGCAAATGGTTATCAGTTTAAAATTTTTCGGCAGATATTAATGTTGTTTGACGACGACGACGACGACGACGACGACGACGACGACATCTATGGTGGAGATTTTAACATACCATTATTTGAAATAGCAGTAAGAAAAATGAATTTCACGATAAACACTGTATTTTCAGCAGATATTATGACTGCAATGTTGAATTTAACATTTGGGGATATAAATTTTATTGCTGCAAATGCATTCAATAAGCCTAATTTTATCTTACCTTACCTAAGAATAATGGAATCTTGTAAAAAGGTCATTATGGTTGTGCCTTTTGTTCAAAATATCAAAGTGAACATGCCACTTCGTGCTTTCGCAGTTTTCATTATTTTCTGTACAATTGTGGTCATTGCCATGTGTGTAAAAATACTCTTAAAACATAAAAATCATTATTGGGGTCCTTATAATATAGCACAATTATTGTTGGGCGTATCTGTAGAAATTTTACCGCACAGTACTGTGAAAAAAATATTTTTTGCGTGCTTCTCATTTTTAGCTATGAAGTATTCTGGTGATTTTTACTCTGACATAGTCGATTTCAATCTGCAACCCTATGAATTAGCTTATGACACTCTGAAAGAAATTGACGAATCGAATCTACCAATTTTTATAGGTGGCTTTTTATTTGACATCGTGTTTAAGTTCATTATTGATTCAGATCCACATCTAAATAATATAAAATCGAAGATGATAATAGATGATTCTTTCGAGTATGTTTTGAATTTATTGAATAATACAAAACAAATTGCAGTCTTACTAGAAAATTCTGTAATACAATTATTAGAAGTAGATAGATCGCTGAAATACCGAATAGCCGAACCAGTGTTTGCCTGTTTGGACAACATGTATTTGTTGGAATCGGGGTCACCTTACGTTGACAAAATGCAAGTATCATTAGAGAGAATGTTTGAAATGGGAATTATAGAAGCTATAAAAAATTATTACTCTAAAAGTTTTACTAGCCAATTACAAGAATCAGACAAAAATGACTCTGAGACTACCGTTAAAGTTATGATATTGATTTTGACCATCGGATTTTTCGTTTCAATAACAACATTTTTAGTTGAATTAGCACAAAACTATTTCAAACACAAATTATAAAGTGAACTTTTTATTGGTATTTTTTAAGTACAATATTATATAACATAATTTATTCTTGTAATATTTCTATTGTGTATTCGTAAAATATAAAATTGATTAATAAAAAGCATGTATTGTAACTTATATCAATAGCACATGTAATAAAATTATTTTTCAACGCAAAAAAGTGTATCATTAAACAAGTATAAATACTTTCATAAAGATACAGTATCATAATTATTAACATCACCATTCATTTTACCAAACTTTCAAGATTTATTCTTATAAATTTCAATTTTTTATCTTACATATAACCACCGTAACAACACAAAATAGCTGTTATGTTTACATATTGACTTTCCACATATTGATTTATTAATATTGAAAACTTCTTAACATATTTAGTTAAACCTAATATATTTAAAAAAAATTTCTCGAAAAAGAAAGTACTCTTTTTAGACCTTTAATATATACTACTCGAAAAAAATCCAACCATAAACAAATACATTCAACAACAATAAACGATCGATTGTCCTACCAAAATAATACCGGATCTCTCCAAACCTCAAACCGCACACGCTGCATTATATAAATCGACATTACTCATAATCGTTCCGTGCGCGCTGTGCATTTCGAAACACACTCCAAATCCGCGCACCTCGAAAATAGCCCAGCGCTCATTACCGGGTCACACGCATCGCCGTAACGCAACCATACCAGGGGCACAATGGACGGTCGATCGTTTTTTTTTTCACTCGCATACTTTCGCGTCGTCGTCAGTATACAAACACAGGCTGCAAGCGCGACTCATAAATAAGTGATCGCGCGTACGCAGCGCGACTTCCGGCCAAGCACGCGCAGAGAGGAAATTTTCACGTTGTGATGGCTGCGCGTGATCGGGTTTGTTAAGGAGGCACTTATTAATCGCGATTTCCTTTTTGCGCGTTATGCAAGCCGGTGTAGCGCTGGATTTTATTGGCGATGTTATATCGGCTGTTTTGTTATCGAGCTGAGGTGAAATGATTTTTTATGACGGGGCGGGTTCGGTGAGATTGTTAGTTAGCGGTTAAATTAATTTTTGTATTAAGTAGTGGTAATGGTAATTTTTAGTAATGGGAATTTTCACTGGAACTTTGTTGGATTGTGAAATACTTAAGAAAAGAGTTTATATTATTTACACTTACTATTAAATTTCGAATATTCAAGAAAAATGTTTTATCCAGTGATTATTAACAGCTAGTAATTTCTTTAATAGTGCACAATTATAATTGAAAAATTTGACATTTTTGTATTTTATTAATAAAGTATAGAGTGGAAATTGTATATATAATATTTTGTTATTACATTAAACAGTACATAGACTTTTATATTAGCGTTACGTATTATGGCTTATGAATAAAAATAAAGTACTTAATTTAAAAGTACGTGAATATTTTCAACGGCACCTCAGAAATCGGCTTTCTTAAGCTTCTAGCTGAAACGAAAGTGAAAAAAATATTCACCTTGCGCCCAAAACAAGAACATCATAAAGAATTCGCTTCTCATAAACAGCAATAAATTGATTATATTCCCTGACTTTACTACCCGATTAGACAGTTCGACTGCACTAACTGTTACCTATTTTATACCGCTATTAATCGTGGAAAGTTCATTGACAGTGCAAACACGAAACGTTTTCTATTGGAAAAGGTGTGACTGTTGTATTTGCACCTCCGGCGTCCATTTGTATTTTTTTATGCCGTTTCTTTAAAAAAGTACAGATCTATTTCTGCTTGTATACTGTAAGGAAGCGCGTGCGGAGGTAATTGATTGGAGCTTTCTGAGTTCGTTAGGGAATTGGTGATTCTAAGAAGATAAAATATTTTTCCGAGGCCGAGTGAAACTTTGCATGAACGAAGGGAAATGGATTCAGAATGATTTTTTAGTTTTATTAGAAAGTTTTGTTGCGAATGGTAGGTAATTTATTTCTCAATTTGTTATAAGAATATAAATAATTATTTATGCCAATTAATCATTACTATACTCTAGTGTTTCATATTTTTATATATTAACAAACATCATTTAATACTGTACGTACACTAACACCATTTCACATATTAATCACAAAATAATCCTATACGATAAACGCAACGAAACTACTCTCACTCGAGCGAACCTGCACAATCGGCCAGCAAAAAGCTCACAATCAGCAAATTAACGATTCGTCCAGCCAACTAAGGCGCGACTTCTCACGACCCATATAATATCGTGCTCAGTCACGCATCGCCTTTTCCGCGCCGGTCCATTTTCACTCATTTTACGCGCCAGCAGATTGCTGTGTACATATACGCGCACACGAACTTTCTATTACGAGCTCTTATGATTTTTAGCTAATCAGAAAAGTTGGCGGTTGTGATACTCGGATGTCGGCTTTATCAGCGAGCCGTCGGCTTTGGATATATACGCATTGTCGGGGTTTAAGGGACTTTCTAAAATCGGAGAGAAAGTTTTGGGCGTAAAATGACTTTTGAGGAATTCACAAGTGATGGGAGTTTGGTTGGCGCGTGGATGCGGAAGATTTTTTATTTCTTACGTTGGGAGTTTTAAGAATGCAGTAAAATTTGTTGGTTTATCGGTGGAAACGTTATATTTTTAGCTTTTGGAAGATAGGATTGAGTTTTGATCGATTATTTCAATGGTGCCTTCCTGCTTGAAATTGCTTTGATATTTGATGCGATCGAAGTTATTTTAAATTTAAATAAGGTGGTTTTCTATGGAAACTACGGAATGAAGGAGTCCGTTCAGTTGCTAGAAAAATACAGGTTTCATATGGTTTTCCGAGTCGCCGACAACGTTAAGTTATGAAATCTTTTTAACACTCAATTCCATTTTATAGATGTTTTTTTTAAAGTCCCTTCATATACGATTACTAACGAATCAATTATATTAATTTTTTACTTTGTTGCATTGAATTGTATTTTTAAATTAATTTTACAGTTTATTTTTCATAAAAAAATGATTAAAAGATATTTCAAAAGTGATCCTTTGTTTACATTTCCAAAATAATCGTAAACCTAGAAAAGCAATTACTTGCGTAGGCACTATTGCTTCCTTACAGAGGAAGCTTTGCAATAGTAAAATTCTGAGTTTCGTCAAATCGCTTTAGTGAATCGAAGTTTAGAAACAAGCAAAAAACGAAATAAATATAAAATTAAATATAAATATATAGTGTGACAATCTATATATTCAACATTCTACGTTCTATTGTGAATTATTACTGAATCTTTAAAATATTGAAAATGTGGAAATTTATTTATGCCTTGAATATTGATTAAAATATAAAAAATGCGTATAAAAAATAAATATTTTTCGTGCACTTTAATATAATATACGTAGAATTTATTTCAACAAATAGTTTTAAAGAACTGGTGAACAATCAGTTCCAAAAGAAATTTCAAATATTACTATCCAATTTTCGCACTATTTCAGTTTTATTTTTTTATAATGAATTTGATACTAGTATTGTTTATACTAATTATAAAAAGTATTTGTACTGTACACGTTAATAAAAATCTTATAAAGTTAAACTATGTTGAATGCCCTTGGCTAGGTCTACTGTCGCGTAAATTGTTTGAAGAATTGGATAATTATTACCAAGTAATGATTTACATATCAAACAAGCCTTTAGTGTATACACCTCAAGTCATTAAAACAATACAGAGTATAACGCGAGAAATTCCAAGCTTAATGCTCGATACAGATATGATAACCAATAATTATACAAATTCCCTATTTAGTCCTCGACCCTCAAGAGATACGACAGTTTTTATTGGAATAATAACTCAACCCTTGATTTCAGATGAAATAAAAACTCTTTTACATTTTGTTAAATGGTCAATAGCCGAATTTCGAAGCCTGCCAAAATGTTTAGCTTTTTTCTTTCATGAATATACAGGTATAGAATCCATAGAAAATTCATTGAACTTCGCATGGGAACTGAAAATCTTAGAGTTTTCTATTTTGAGTATAAATGCAAAAGAAAGTCAGTCCACATTAAAAATTAGCCTCTTCAATCCATTCAAAGATACTTATACGCACGAAAACTTCAAAGAATCAATTAAAATTTTCCCAAATAAACTTCTTGATGCAAATGGTTATCAGTTTAAATTTTTTCGGCATGTACTAATGTTGGATGACGACGATACATACAACATACCATTATTTGAAATAGCAGTAAGAAAAATGAATTTCACGATAAACTATCTATTTTCAGAAGATCTTAAGTCTGGACTGTTGACATTGGGAGATATAAATTTAATCGCTGAAAAATCATTCAATAGGCCTGACTTTGACTTACCGTTATACCTAAGAATAAAGGAATCTTGTGTAAAGGTCGTTATGGTTGTGCCTTTTGTTCAAAATACCAAAGTGAATATGGCACTCTGTTCATTCGCACTCTTCATTATTTTGTGTACAATTGTGGTCATTGCCATGTGTGTAAAAATACTCTTAAAACGTAAAAATCATTATTGGGGTCCTTATAACATAGCACAATTATTGTTGGGCGTATCTGTAGAAATTTTACCGCACAGTACTGTGGAAAAAATATTTTTTGTTTGCTTCTCATTTATAGCTATGAAGTATTCTGGCAATTTTTACTCTGACATAGTTGATTTCAATCTACAACCCTATGAATTAGCTTATGACAGTCTGAAAGAAATTGACGAATCGAATCTACCAATTTTTATAGAAGGCTTTTTATTTGATACCGTGTTTAAGTTGATTATTGATTCAGATCCACATCTAAATAATATAAAATCGAAGATGATAATAAATGATCCTTGCGAGTATGTTTCGAATTTATTCAATAATACAAAACAAATTGTAGTATTACCAGAAAACTCTGCAAAAAAATTATTAGAACTAAATAGATCGCTGAAATACCGAATAGCCAAACCAGTGTTTGCCTGTTTGGACAACATGTATTTGTTGGAATCGGGGTCACCTTACTTTGACAAAATGCAAGTAATATTAGAGAGAATGTTTGAAACGGGCATTATAGAAGCTATACAAAATTATTACTCTAAAAGTTTTACTAGCCAGTTACAAGAATCAGACAAAAACGACTCAAAGACTACTGTTAAAGTTATGATATTTATTTTGACCATCGGATTTTTCGTTTCAATAACAACATTTTTAGTTGAATTAGCACAAAACTATTTCAAACACAAGTTATAAAGTGAACTTTTTATTCGTATTTTTTAAGTACAATATTATATAAAATAATTTATTCTTGTGATATTTCTATTGTGTATTGGTAAAATATAAAACTAATTAATAAAAACCATGTATTGTAACTTCTATTAATAGCACATGTAATAAAATTATTTTTCAAGGCAAAAAGTGTATCATTAAACAAGTATAAATACTTTCATAAAGATACAGTATCATAATTATTAACCTCAACATTAATTTTACCAAACATTCAAGATTTATTCTTATAAATTTCAATTTTTTATATTACATAATCACCATAACAGCACAAATTATCTGTTATGTTTACATATTGACTTTCCACATATTGATTTATTAATATTGAAAACTTCTTTACATATTTAGTTAAATCAAATATATTTAAACAAAATTTCTCGAAAAATGAAGTATTCTTTTTAGACCTTTAACATATACTACTCAAAAAATATCCAACCATAAGCAAATAAATTCAATAGCATTTTTTTCAAGTTCCTTCATATAAGACTACTAACGAACCAATTATATTAATTTTTTACTTTTTTGCATTGAATTGTAATTTTAAATTAATTTTACAGTTTATGTTTCATAAAAAAAATGATTAAAAGATATTTCAAAAGTGATCCTTTGTTTACATTCCCAAAATGATCATAAACCTAGAAAAGCTATTACTTGCGTAGGCAGTACTTTTTCATTCGCGACATTAAAGGACGTCGATTACTTCTTAAAAAGGAAATTTGATTGAAACTGACCTGTAACAACTTTGAAAACAAGAAACCAGTCGTTTTAACGATATGTAGGTCACAGGTACAATTTAAATTACCGAAAATCGTAAGAGAAATATTTATATTTGTCAAATCATTGTTATTATTTTTATTATTAATTTTGCAATCTTAAAATTGATTTATTTTAAATGAAGTTTTTAACAGCAATATCATGCATGTATTATGAAAATAGTTTATATAAATTTAGCTTTTTCAAACTATAACTGCTTAAATAAATAAATAAACAAATAATATTATAGCAACAATAATTTTTATCAACGCTTCTTATGCAGCTTTACCTGAATTTATAAATCTAAATTTAAAAGAACAAACGAATAACAAATTTATTCCAGCCATCTTTTCAATTACAATTTCCAAATAAAACATTTTTAAAACAACCAATGAACTGCATCACGCATCGCAAAAACCAGCCAACAGAACTATACAACCAATCGAGCAACAAAAAAACGCCTGACCCCGGTCGTTCCAGGTTCCCAAAAAAATGTCCTTTATCTTGGCTCAAGCCAACACGAAGCTCCCGCGGATTATCTCGCAGCGTCAGCAGCAGCAGCGGTGGCTTGCCGATGCCCGCTTCCCGATAATAATACTTTCACTCGCGGCCGGTTCTCTCGATAGCCCGCGAGCCAAGACAGAGAGAGGTCAGTGCACCGGCTGTAAGCGCGTGCTCATATAGGTACGGGAGGTATAGATTCGTGTAAGGTTGCGCTGGCGCTCAGCTGATCGGGTTGGCTTAATGGAGCGATTGTGGCTTGGGTGGTGGAGTGCGAGGCCTTGGGCCAGTGGATTTGGGTTTTGGATATTGGATAGATTTTGATTGAGAGATTAGTGGTGTTGTTTTTGATAATAATATGTTTCAGAAAAGTTTTATGCGAACGTCATTTAAGAGTATGAAAATCTTGGATTGTTGTTGCGAGTATTGTTAAAGTAATTTAATATGCAATCACATTGTACTGCTTAAATAGAGAAAAGATGATGTAATTGTGACAAAATAATATTTTACACAAAAATGAAAAATCCTTACGTAATTTTTTTCTTTTGATAATATTTTTTTAAAGTAAACTCAAACAAAAATCTAGGTAAAAATGAAAAATGTACATAATTGTACAAAAAGGTTTCAAAACATACAGAAGTGTACTTGTAGTATATTTATGTTCGAGTATGTTTTTAAAAGAAAACAAAAGTGATCTTAGCTATTGATTTAAAGCTGTATATTTTGGTACATTTTTCTATGTGTTATTTTTATATATTTATATCTACTTTTACACATATTTATTACATTTTACGTACTTTAGAAAATTTGAATTTATTTGCATTTATTTATGTTAATAATCTTTAGTGTTAAATTCAACCGCTAGATGGCGAGATATATTCTTTGATAGAAATACAATCTTTAGAGTATATAGGAAGCAATAAGCATTTGTACAAAAAAAATTATAAGTTCTATTAAAATACTTACACTCTAAACCCAAAAGTGTGAAATCTGGAAGTAAAAAGATTAAAAGCTACATTTTAAACTTT
>JAPYZA010006879.1:0-13040 GCA_030522685.1 Eupelmus azureus
GTGCAAACAATGTTACAAATTTTGCAAAATCAGAGTGCGATATTTTATAAAAAATTATTCTGGCAGATATTGAAATTTCTTATGTATCGAACAGATCACAATTTACTAATTTACTATAACGCAAGTTTCTGATTTTTAATAGTACATTTCGATACGGGTGTGGAAGGTGGTTATTTGGTGGTCTCACGAGGCAAAAATCACCTTACGCACCAGTATCGAACCGTATTTTATACCACGAGAGTCGAAAAATCATCTTAAAGTTATAATTTTGAGGTTAGAGTGGTATAAAAGTGTCTTCTGGTACTAAATAGTAGAAAAATTGCTTTTAGATTGATTTTAAAGGTATTCTTTTTCTAGGAATATAATAAGTAATATTTTAATGTACTACTCTAATCACGTACAACTTGGAATTTAATCATATTGACTTTCTTCAAATTTTTAAATATAATTTATCTATAATACGTGGTACTCAGATAGCAATTTTAAATCATGTAAATACAGTATTTGGTCCTTTTACCTTACCATCAACAAGATTTTTTTGAAAATTATTAAAAAAAAAATTTTTTTAAAGCACGTTATTAAAATGTACTAAAAAGTATAAAATAATTTTTCCTTACAGATTTATGACCGCATATTGATTCCTCACTCCATACAGATTGTCCTGAAAATTCGTGAATGTAAATTTTGAACAGCTGTGATAATACTTGTAAGCTTTGAAACGAAGAACGTGGGGCGCATGCAATATATAGTTGATGTATGAGTAGTTCATCTAAGACACTAACAATTCTATTGTACTGTAAATTATATGCACTGTTGTATGAGTTTTTCTCAACGACAGCTACTCTCTATTGCATGCGCCCCATGTTTTTCGTTTCAAATCTTATAAGTATTATCACAGCTATTAAAAATTCACATTCACGAATTTTCAGGACAATCTGTATGGAGTGAGGAATCTATATGGGGTTATAAATCTGTAAGGAATAATTATTTTATACTTTTTAGTACATTTTAAAAACGCGGTTTAAAAATTTTTTTTTATTTAAATAAAATCATCTTGATTCGAAATACTGTATGGCTTTCATTTACAGAAGGATGGGAAGAGGAACTGAGTACTTGTCGCTGTAGGAAGTGTAGAGACGTACAAACCGACATATTGTACACAGGATGTGTATAAAAAAGATACTAGGATCCACTTCGAGAGTTCGGGCGGACCGATTAATACTTCAAGAAGTATCACGTCGCTTACGATAATATCAAGTAATATACATTGTTACACTGCGTATTTTAAAGTAGTTGAGTTTAGATAGTGCAGTGCTAGATATTTTCTTCATCATGAGTGAAAAGGAAACTGTAGATCTAACAAAACTCGAAGGATCTAGCCACCATCCATAATGAAAGTTTGGATTCAAAAGATCTTACAGAATACATTGAGGCACAGAAATGGAGCCAAACAAGTCAACGAAACCTGTAGACTGGCAAAACTGGAAGAAAGATTCTTCCCAGACAGCAGTGCTCCTTCTGAGTTCGGTCAACAAAAGCTTGCATGCAAATTTGTTGAACTGCGTGAGTCCCACACAAATGTGAAAGATTAAAGCAGAAAAGCTGAAAGATTTATATAGTGCATCAAGTGAATATGCGAAAGAAAGTGCGTGGAAGGAGTTCTACACGTTTTACATGTGTAACGTCAATGAGTTGATAGTAGTTCAAATTGAAACATTAGAAACCATTATCAGATGCTGAAGAGGATCCACCGGGTGCTGTCGATATATCTAAATTACTGAGTAGTTTGCTATCACGATATTTATCGTTTAGAATGGATTGTGATTGCACTCTGAAGACGGAGAGAACTAAAGATAATTTGATAACAAGATTGATTTTAGAAAACAAGCGTTTTGAAGAATAGCTGAGTATAAAAGAATTGAAAAAACGAACCAGTTGTAGTCTCTGTAAATAAAAGAGCTACTCTACTCCTTAGCAGTATCCTTGTCGGTTACGCGAAACAGTGATATAAAGCTTTTCCGCATCTACCCATTACCAGGGCGCCCCTCACCATCACAAGCCAAGAAGTCCGTGTTTAAAGCGGTTCATATATCAACGATGAATATCGGAGATCCAGGCCTGCAACTAATCTCACCTGCCACTATCCTATCCCTACGCTGCTGGCTCCCACAAAAGATCATATCATAACCAATTGCATGAATGAACCAATTGCACCAATTGCCTCGCTTCGCTCGGGCGAAAAATGCCTCACGAGGCAAATAACCACCTTCCACACCCGTATCGAAATGTACTATTAAAAATCAGAAACTTGCGTTATAGTAAATTAGTAAATGGTGATCTGTTCGATACATAAGAAATTTCAATATCTGCCAGAATAATTTTTTATAAAATATCGCACTCTGATTTTGCAAAATTTGTAACATTGTTTGCACCGCACTCTGATTTTGCAAAATTTGTAACATTGTTTGCACGTAAGATTATAAATTATCTAAATAAAAATTTAGTTTTATTTGTTTATTAAATAAATAAATTTATTTATTTATTAAAAATTCACTACAATTTGCTCGATCTTGAATTAGGAACTTTGATATAATAAATTTTATTTATAAATAAACTGAAGAAATACTGATTAAAAAGGATTAAAATTTTTACACAATAAAAATTAATTTTTAAATAAATCAATGAAGATCGAAATAATTTCATAATAATAATAAAATATCTTCTCCCAGTCATCGATCATAGAGAAAAGTATTTTCAATCATTCCTCAAACTCGCATTTACACAAACAATCATTGCTGCGATCCAACAATAATAGGCACTTCTGCAACGTCCCTTCTGATCCTCAGGCCTCACGCAGAGCCTCAATCGGCCTACGGTATCTGCAATATGTATCATCAATCACGAGTACAGTATCACTTTCGCGCTAAAAAAAAAACTATCCCCCTGTCCTGAACCTACGTATAGGAGGCAAATAAAAATTCCCATGACGCGTGCCCACGGATGACAGAAGCACGCAAACGGAGACGGAAAAACGACCAGTCACTTCCGTACGGATGGGGAGAATCGTGACTTTCATACCTGTGCTTATGGGTTTAGAGGCGCGATAATTAGCCGATGCGTTGGCTTATTGTGAGGTACGCGGTATTGAATTGTTGGTGATTAATCGATTGAAGTGAATGCGAGAATCTTGGAATTGAAATGGGAGTTATAATTAAATTGTAGAAATTATCGCGCAGATTTTCCGCTTTTTTTAACAAATCGTTATCGAAAATATTAGATTGGTGAAAAATTAAGAGCTTTTGCGCTAGTACAATTTTTTCTGAGTTTAATTCAATACGAGTTTTTTTTACAGAGAAAAATACTAATTTTATAAAGTCTGAAAAATTGCTTTTTCAAATTCTTTTTTTATAACATATGATATTTCGACAATACAAGACATTTATTTTACTGTTAAGCAGATGTTTATATTAACTTATGCGGTTAACAATCTTTCTATATTCCGAAGTTTGGCTATTGTTACCCATGAAAACCGAATTATCTTGGCAGGATTAAAATCGATTACAATTAAATTTTTAGTATCAGCTACAACAAAGAGGCAATATTCTTTTTGTGGATTAATAATATTTTAAATACTGTCTTGAATTATTTATATACTTTAAAAGAATTTATATTTTTTACAAATAATAGCTTTAATTAAAGCCTTTTCTATGTAGTTTTATCATCTTTTTCTCTGGTTTCTATAACACAATTACTTAGTATGTTAGGTGTGAATAATAAAGAAAGACATTATTTTTCAAGAAAATAACACGTATTTATGTTTAAAAAGCTTATATTTTGAAAAGGAAGACAGATTTGAACGAACTTTGGGTATTGGATCTCATTTTTAGATATCAGAAATCAACTCTCTCAAAGATACATTGAAAGCCCTTTTTTAAGCACACTGCCTTCTTGTTATTGATATTATATAATATACTTACAAATAATTGTATATGTACAGCTGTAAAATTAGATTGTATATATATGTGTAAATATCATATATGAATATTTTTATTCAATTAGTAAAACTCACGTGTTCTTTGCATGCTCGTTTTATTATGGCATACATTAATAAAATTCTGTTTATGATACATACAGAGAAGAGGGTACAGGGAAATCATTGAATCAGAATGTTGTAGAAGCGTTATAAGTGTATAAGTGTATAATAGTCATGTTCTATCCTATTCATGAAACATCCGTCTTATTCATTAAATTATTAAAACTGAAATTCTTTAATAAAACATTTGTATTATTATGTACATATTATTTACTTTTTTAAAACTGATCTTTTGATCGGTTATTTGACTTATTGGAGCGCGCACCATTTAAGTAATTTTTAAAGTTTTTATTTCTTTATTATTTCACTATTACGTTATAATATATTTTATTATGTGGCTAATTAAATCTTCATCAAATTTTTTTTCGAATAAAATTGTAATTTTTATTAGTTTTGAAATTATTTCTTACGATATTTTTTTTTTTCAAATAATCTAGTACGAAAAAGCTGCATGAAAATCAGTGTTATTTTAAATAAAGATTTGCTACCATCACCTACAACAAATCTAATAAAAAAAGCCAGTGACACGGTAACAAAAAAAATCAAAATATCTTGCACCGATTCGCAAAATCATCCGAAAAAGCCCAACGTCCAGCAACGATTGCAACTTCCAGGCGAATCATCCGCCCTTAGAAGCTATACAGCCAACGATCCATCATTTCTCCGATTCGTTCCACATTTCAAGCCAAAAGTCGATCCGTCATTTAGCGCGTTACGCGACGTTACGTTCCACAAACGCCGCCCAGGCTCCTCTAACTAGAGTCGCGCGACGGCAATCACAAAAGGACAATCGCGAGCCTTATAAACGTCCCATAAAAGCTAGCGTCATCCGGAAAGGCGCGCGTCTCGCATAGAGACGTCGTTCGGCGGAAACGATTTTTAATGACTCGATCTTATGCATTTTCGCGCCGAAAATTGGGAGCGAGCGCGCGGGAAAAAGAAGCCGGAGCGAACGAGGCTAACGATGCCGATTCGTTATGCCGCCGCTGTGGAAACGGTGTGAGTTGGCCTGCTAAATGTCAGACGCACCTGGGGATTATTGCGCGATGAGAGATAAATCGGCGGGAGGACTGGGGAGCGTCGGGGGTGCTGCTGGTTTTGCAGTTGTTTTTTCGAGAAAATGTTTGTATTGAGGAGTGGTTGCGTCGAGGTGATTTTGGTTAGGATCGAAGTTTTCGAATTCGTTAGTTTGATGGGTCTATTTTGCTTGTTATCAATGTTACTTTTGCAGTTAAAATTTGTAACTTCTCTAATTTTGTTAGAAATAAGAAATTGTAACATTTTCTATAAAATTTTGCATAAATGTTACTGTACGTACGATTTTTTCTGCAAATGTTGTTAATAAAAAGACTACATTTTCACATATTTGTTTACAAACTGTACAAGAAAAAATTATGAAATCAATAATTTATAAAGAATAAAATCTATTTGTTTCTAAATAAATTCAAAAGAATTTGCAAATTCAGTATATTGGTTTAAAGTTATTACTTAAACAATTTCTTTTTCAACTTTATAAGATAAACGTTAATTGTAGTTTAAAATAAGGCTGAAATATTGCAACCGAATAAAAGGTAAAAAAATATCTCTGAGAGTAAACAACCTCTACGATGACATAATAAATAAATTTCATCTTAAAATAATGTGAATCACATATTAGTCGTTTAAACTGATTATAAAATGGTTTCGATTTTTGTTTTACCTCCAGTATACAAAACATTAATTATTCCAATCACTAAAATCTATCCAAAAGTCCACAATAATAACTCCTCTAATTTATCATAACGAAACTCATATACTAAACTTTACATCCCTTTTTTCCAATCTAAAAAAAGACCCACCAAAAACGAACCGATCCCCGAATCCCAGCAACAACCGAAACAATGAAAAAACCAAAACACTCGTGTCCCGCTCGAAAAGCCACATTAGTCAAAGGATCACAATCGGCCACAGTTTCAACTTTCCATGCCAGGGGGGGTGTATCAGCCTCGGCACGCGCGCACGCGCGCCCTGCTGGTCCCGCCCCCGTCGAGCTGGCTCCGTTTATTCGGCGCTTAATATCATTAGTTCGGCGAGTGACTTTAATAACGTTTCACGCCACGGATTTTTTTAATAATATGATAATAAAGCGAAATGAAAGAAAGCGCTTAGGAAGAGATTATCATTCGGTCACGCGCGGGCTCGTCTCTTTTCTCTATCTCTCCCCCTTTTCGCTTCCCTTTTTTTGCATGGTATATATAGGAGCGCTCGGCGAAACTTTCCGAGCGGCTCTGAGTCTCTGGGATTTAATATTCCGATGTTCGACTCCGCAGCCGGATTCGATGACGGAGATAGAGAAGGATCTTTTTCTTTATCTCGCTCGTGATTTTTATGCACTCTCTCGCTCGTTTTATATTATGGGCGCCAATCGACAGTTCGAGGGCTGGAATGAAAATTGCTAATAGGGTGGATATTGCTTTGACTGCCAGTCGCGCTCTGGATGGACTTGACTGATTCACAGTTTCGGTGTCTTCAATTTCTTTTTGATAAGGAGAAATATTCCGCGGATAAATATAGTCTATAGTTCATAAGTTCCAAGGAAATCATAAATAAAAAACAAGGATTCTTAAATGCTAATGTGAAAATTTTTTTTTTGTAAATAAAGTAAGGGAGGATTCTGTAACGGGAACACTTTTAGTTATTTTGATTGAAATATTTAACGTTTAACTTGAAGTTAAAAGTTTAAATTCATTTTTCTTCTTTAAATAGTTGAAATCTCCTATGGTACTTCTATATTTTATGGTTTTGTGCTAATCTATACTGTTTTTAATTGGCGAAATTGTTTTAAAAATTATTATTTGGTAAAATTAATAAAATATAAACTGTTTTACCATAGTATACAATTTAAAATTTGTCTTTACAAATACATCTACGAAAAATAAATTATGATACCTTATCTGATAGTTGATACAGTTCCTTAATAACATAAATTTTATTATTTGAAAATAAGACATTGACTATAACATATGAGTAAGGCGTAGAACAAAAATAGCAATTAATTATTATTTTTATTCGCTGTATATATATATATATATATATATACATATATAAATTGAGTGAAAAAGAAAAACAGGGTCGTCACATCAACTTGACATAATGTTTTCGTCAAAAGGCAAAAAAATTCTAGCATTGCATTCACAATTTCATCAAACTATATCAATAAGTATTATATAATTTCTATAAAATCATAACAGTAAATAATCCAATTAATTAATTCAATCTCCGTCTTCTCCATCCAAATCACCGCTATTCTTCCACTCTCAACCCCGCCCCGATAAATCACCCTGCGATCATTTTCAAGACTCCGCAACCCCCTCGGCGCGCATCCTCATAATTACCCAAGTACCACTCGAACAAAGACATTAATAACCCCACAAAAAGTTCAGCCTGAAAGTCCAAAAAGCCCGCAAAAAATCCGAGCGTAAGAAATTCATTTAATACAGATCGCGCGCGCGCGCGCAATCATTTCTCAAGAACGTAGATGCGCGTCATCCGAAAAGAGAAAGAGAAAAAAAGAACGCGCCGACGATCAATCATGAAAACAACACGATGACAGATCTCTTCCTTTAACACCTTTTCAGAGCGAGCTCGAGCCCTTTTTCAGAGCGCGCTTTACAAAGGAGTGAGAGAGCAGGCCACCCCGGGGCCATTTTACGCTCGGTAAAGCACGCGCATAAGCCCGGGAGTATCATCCCTGTATTTAGAGGTGTCAACCAGTTGTCTCTCGTTTGGCTGGTCTTACCAACGTGCTTTTTCGAGTGTGCGCGCCGCGCGAGGCTGGGTTTATTATGTCTGGCGGGTTATGCGCCTCGAGCGATTTTCGGGCAGGCGGATTTGTACGTTGCGGAGTGAGGGATTGGTTTTGGAGGAAAAGAGTTGAGAAAGCAGGAGGTGGAGGATTTTGGTTGGATGATGGTGGGTTGGTTTCAAGGAGGTGAAATGGGGTGGGAGAGAGGATTTGGAAAAGGTGTAGTTGAGAGGGAAATAATGGAGCAGGTGTTACTGTGCAATTTTGAAATTGTAAGGGAGGTTTCGGTGAGATTGAAGAAAAATTTTGTAACTTGGTGGTTTTCACGTTGCCTTCATAGATTTTTGTATGCTTATAAATCTTGGGGTCAAAGATTGCACGTGGGTCTTCAGATTTTATATCATTATCTTTTGAGATTGTTTTCTGAGCAAATATAGACAATAGTTTTAGCTTGACAATTCTTTCGAAGAATTTTTTGATAAACTTTGTATATTTGTGTATTACAAATTAGATTCATTTTAAAATATTCATAATGACGTCCAAACTTCTCACGATCTAGATTGCTTTGGTATTTTAATTGTCTTAGTATTTATTACCATGATAAAAGAAAATATTCTTTAGTTAAATTCAAATAGTTAGATATATCTTATCAATATACGAGAGTGTAAATATTTAAATCTTATTTTAGCCTTATCAAAACTAATCATCAATGAGCTTCCAAATCAAATATCAAACATTTAGATAAATTTAGATACAGATTCCAATTACAATATTGCTTTGTTTCCACGTAAGTAAATCTCATCACCCATCTTCAGTATATTACAGTAATTATGAAAACTGTCCTAATAAAATTTGTTTGATTTGTCTACAATGAATTCGTTTAAATATAAATTATACTAAATACCTTTTTCACAGCATTAACTCAAGCACGCGCGGAACACGTGCGCAAGTAAAACATCTTGCCCTAAAAATCCTAGAAAATCGTCTTACCAAGAAAAATGAAAACATCATTAACAAATAACAAACTACCGAGAACTCGCATATTTAAATGAAAATTTGGCTCGCGCGCGACACCAGCTTTGATCGGCGGCTGTGGCGCCCAGCCTTTCAGCGCAGAGCGCGAAATATTATTAATCTCTTGTCGAGGCAAATGTATTTTTCAAAATTTCAGCGAGCGCGGCCTTCCATAATGCTCGCTGATAGTTAATGCGAAACCATTAGTCATATGTCCGAGGATCTCTCTCTCTCTCTCTTTCTCTCATGCACACGAAAGAGAAATTTCGATTTTAAATCGCTACATTTATCATGCAAGCAGCAGGCGCGTGTGACACTATTCTGATTTTATTTTATTTCTCTCTTCCCTCTCTGTCTGGCTTTCTATTTCTCTCTTTATTGGGCTCTCTCGGTCTGTTAGCCTCTTACCCCTTTCAAAACGATTTTTTTATTTTCGCCTCTTAGTTTAGAGAATGTTACCCGCTGGTTCTTCTTTTAAGTTCGTTCGAATCAGCCTCTTTTATATCGAAACTTTGTATTTGTTCATTTCATTTTTCGTGAATCATTGCATACATATTTAAATTTATGTATAAAAATTATTGATACTCGATATTTAAAAATGAAAAAATACGTAATTATTTCATCACTAAAAAATTTCAAAAATCGATTTCAACACCCATCGAAACATCTAAAATTACAATTAAGAAAAAAAAATGTCCATTAGATCAGCAAAATCAATAACCTCCAAAAAACCCTTTTCCCAACCCTAGACAACACCAATTAACAATCCAAGCCAAAACAAGCTAATTCCACCATTTTACAAGCACTATATGCACCCACGCTTCACATTCATCTTTCTCGAGCCACACATTTTCCCGCGCATCTCGCTCCGGCTGCATTTGCCTCAATCCCCCTTTTTTTCCGAGCTGCACGTGTATACACAGGCGCGACGGCTGCACCGGCGCCTGCATAAAGTTCCTGTACATGCACGAGAGGCATTCTCAAATGCTCGTAAAAGCGCATTTCAACATTTTTGACAACTACCGAAATGACCGGGCCCCAACCCACCTCGACATCTGCACTCTCTCTCGAAGTTGTGAGTACGTTGGTACAGCTTGCAAATTACGCGTTTTTGCCTCTCTCTTGCGGGGGTGCGATTTTTTATCGCCACGCGCTCGAGCGATTTTTCACGCGCTAGCGCGCGCAATTAACGATTCGGCGCTAATTATTTAGCTGTTAAACTCTTTGACGGAAGTTGTTGATTTGGGGGCAAGGCTTTTGTGCGATTAATGCGGGTTTGATTGACCGGAGGTGCAGGTTTTAATTTCGGCGCTCGCGCGCGGTATGGGTTTTATTGTTCTGTTGGGATTCGTAGATATTTTGGTTGTGAACGAGAGGTAAAATGTGTTGAATTATTGTTTATTTGATGTTGTAGAAGTTTTATGGGTTAATTATAATTTTAATTTACATTGCGGTTGAAAATTTTATTATTCTTAAATTTTGTTTAAATGATTGTCTTTCCGTAAAATTTCATATATTTGTATAGAAACAATTTTAATTAAGAAGATGACTTTAAACACACTATATGTCTAGCTGATTTTCTATTCATTTAAATGTGTACTCGAAAATAATAATTTACGGAAACTTTATTCCCGATTTAACTGAAACGGTAACTTTATTGACTTGAAAAACGAACTTACTGTGGTATGTTATTCTCGCGAATTTTTAGAGAAAATAAAGTACTATTTTTCCCTTGAGAATAAAGAAGTAATTTTAATAAAAAATATAAGTCTATAGAGACATGTGCTTCATAAAATAAACTAGATCACAGATTTGATTTTCATAAATACATTTTTTTTTAACAATCAAATTAATTCAACGTATACATCATACAAAATTAAGTAATTAAGTTAAGATATACTTATTGTATAATCAGTATACATAACAAAGTAACCAAAAAAGCGAATTTTTATAAAATCTCTACCTATTTTTGTCCTTAATATTATCTTATTAATGCTATGAGAAACTTTTAATAATGTAGGTACATTTTTATTAAATCTTTTTTACTTCATTAATATTAGTGTTGTGAAAAATAAAAAAATTAGACAAAAATCACGACTCTTATTAGTGTCACATTTTCTCATTGTTAAATTTTTAACTCATGCAGTAAAATTAGGAATAAAAAGGCAAATTGCACCCCAAAAAATGTTTTTTAATTTGATATTAATTTAAAAATTATTTTACTAACAAAAAATAAGTCTGGTATAGCAGACCTATTTTTTTTTTTGTAGGGGACAATAGATAATTTTGAAATTCAAAATAGGTCACACGAATTAGCAATATAGTTTGTAAACTACGAATCATCGCACATGAAAGTAGGAAAGACTTTCATATTACCACCTTAAAAAGATCATTACAAAGTAGCACTATTTGAAAATTCGTTTTCCAGCAAATAAAATACTGTATGATGGCGATCAAATTTCTACCTGACCTAATCTAAAATCCATATCCGTCACATAAACTACGTTTTCATTCATCTAACGTATCGAATGCGTCGCCAGGAAATAATAAAAATGCCATCGGTTTAAAATCGTAAATTCAGCATTTCACTTGCGCAGCCATTAACGTCATTTTTATAGCCCTGAATTACCTGTACTAGATCAATAAACAGGTTAGTAAAGTATTTTATGATACTTTAAGGTCATACGCATTTACGTAGAATTATATTAGTCAATTTATCGTGACTGTAAGCAATTTGCATAGTACATTTCAATTACTATAATGGCATTCGATTGAAAATAATCATCCAACCTATTCGCATCACATATCTAGATATTACTTACGAAAATAATGAAAAAAACTAAGAAACAACAGAATATTCGGCTGCGTTTGAAACAATAAATAGTACAACTAAAAAACGTTTAAAAAACCAAGAACACAGCCGCCAATTTCCTTCCCCAACGTCACCCCGTTTACGCATCAGCATATACTCAGGAAAGCAGCGCTTGGGCTCTTCGTGCAATCGACGTGCTCCCTAAATTGAAGCTCAGCAACATCGCCTCAAGACAGCGGCGCGCTCGCGCCCCGGTAAGTATAAGTATACCTGACGGCACAAAGGCGCCCTCGTATACACAGAGAGAATCAAACCCGAGTGTTATATACCCGCTCATCGACAGCCTCCGTTCTGGTAGGGTATATATACACGCACGATAGGTATATACATAGAGAGCGAGCGCAACAGGGCGCCGAAGTGGCAGCGGCTCAGCTTGAAGCGCGCTTAAAGCGCCTTTGATCATCGGGACCTTTAATGATATCGCTTATCGGTTAATTAATCCTCCCGCGCCGGCGATTAATTACATCCGCAAAGCGCGCCTCAGCGAGAAGACTCGCGCTTATCAATTTTCGAGCTGTTTGGAGGAGGTGCAGGAGGCGTTTTGGGTTTGGGTATATGGTTGGGCTGACGCGGCTGGAAGAGAGACGGTCTTTTGGTTTTCTGGGGGATGAGGATGCAGGGATGTGGCTGAGGGGTACGTGGGTTTAAGGAAATTATAGATGGTTTTTTGATGCATCATATTTCCTGCGTTAAATTAGCTTTCTAAATGCAGAAAATATGGAGGGTTACATATGGAGTAATGATGATTAAAATTAACGTAGGTAGCCAATAATACAATTATTGCACTAATTTGAAAATTTCTCTCTCAGAAAGTTTATTATAGTTGGTATATAGTTGATTAAATACTATTTTAAATTGTTTACAGGCACACGATATGAAAAAGATTTTTACAAGCAAGCGTATTTACTATTTTTAACATATATGCATAAAAAAATTTTACCTTAAAATGTAACTTATGACACAAACCAGCGCTAAATCTGTAAAAATCCTAATTTTTATAATTAATAAATCTAAAATAATTTTTTTTCTAAACATAAGTTTGTAGTTCTTTGAATTCATATCTCTAAATTATATTTTTATATCGATAAAATTTTTCCTTATTTTTAGAAACACGATATTTTAGAAAACATTTTAGCAAAAATCTCTTAGGTTTTTTTTAAATGTGAGCATAGGTGCGCACTTGTATTTATACTCGTGCATCTCTGAGCCTGATCCGTTCAATATTACATATTTTTTCATATTCATGGTTTCTCGTAGAAATTAAAATGTTCCCTTTT
>JAPYZA010006880.1:0-10634 GCA_030522685.1 Eupelmus azureus
ACAAGACTTTCAAAGCGAAAGCATTTAATTTTTTATCCTAGACATCTGCGAGTCAGGTCTTGACGTCTCCTTGAAATACAGCCCGGCGAAACGGCTCGCTCCAAAATGATTTTCCATTTGAAAAACCGCAAAGCCCTAGCGCGCTCGTAAACAAGGAGCGTCAAGCTCTCCTTTACCTATAGCGCAAGAGCGAAAAAGAGAAGAGGAAAAATGGCGAATCCCATGTTATTGTGAAGCGAGCTCGCGGAGCTTACGGAGCGCAACGGCGTTCCAGCTGTTGCTCTTGCGCGCGAGCTGCTCGCTGAAAATTCACGACTCATAGAGCCCGCTCATCCATTAATAACGAAACAATGATCCTCTCTGGGCTGGATTTTTCTCTCCTCTCCCTTACGCGCGCGAACAATCAAGAAAAGATGGCCGGCGATATATACGCGCGATCGCAATCTCCTCTCTCTCTCTCTATACACTGTGCGCAAGTATATATCCTTTCTCCTATCCTATAGCCTCCCCAGGCGTTATACAATGCGTTATAACCAGGGCTCTCCTAGTGTCACGGCCATCTTTACGTTTCAAGTTCGCGAGCTCGCTCTCTCGTGACTAGCAGCGCACTTTTCGCACGCCCGCAAATTCAATTCGCATTGTTATACACCTCTCCTCTCTCTCTCTCTCTCTATTTTTCCTCGAGAGACGCCGCGCGGCGCAAGACTAGCGCGCGAGAGAGCCGAGAGCGCGCGCAGCTCTCCGGACGTTCACCTCTGCCAGAGAGAGAGAGAGAGAGAGAGAGAGAGAGAGCAGCTCGAGCGAGCCGGAGAGTGGCGCGCCGCCATTACACAATCGCCGAGAGCGAGGAGAGACGATGAGAGTCAAGAGCAGCCCGCCGCCATCTTGGTACCCTTGCCCCCGAGAGAGAAAGAGAGACGGCCTGTGCGCAGCCAAGGATTCTGTCGTGTTTCAGAGTATAGGAGAGAGGGGGGAGATGCATTTTTTCCCAGTGCTTTCCGCGCACTGGTCTGCTGTAAGAGCTTTGCGAGAGGCTGATTTTCTTGTTAGGAATGGATACACTGTTTCCGCGCGCGAGGAAGGAGTTTTGCTGTTTGCCGGGATGCTTTGGAGCTGTTTGGGATGATGGGATGGTTTCCAAAGTTTTTATTGGTGGAGTGTGTCTGGTTGATGACGTTAGGTTTTTCAAGTACTTTTTAAAATTTTAAATGCTCTTAGACATTTTTAGCACAACTTTTTATTAGATATGAGTCGTACTTTAAAAATAAGATAACGCTATTTATCGTATTTTAGTTAGGCCTCCTGTTATTGTACGATTATACAATAATTCATCTAAAAATCACCACTTAAAATTCAAGAAAACAACATTGCTCATCGCAACTTTTTACTTCGACAAATCTAACCCTAATCATCCGCACAGCAAACACACTTGACTTTACTTCCCCACCTCCAAAGTCATTTTTCAACCACCCAAGCCACCTCAGCCGCTGTCCATCGATCAATCTCACTTGACCTCCTTATCACCCAGTATTTTTCCTCTCCTACACACTCTTCCAAAAAACGCCGTCCACGCCATTTAAAAAGCAATCCAGCAACTCCAGCAACAACAACAACAACAACAATAGCCGCCGAGGCGACACACGAGAGAAACAGTTATAACTAGAAGCCGCGCGTAAAAAAAACCAGCCGCAGCTCGGAGATTCGAACGTGCGGCAAAGCGCGAATACGTATATATACGTATATATATCCTGACGCGCTTGCTCAAGATGACGTGGCGCAGGAATGAGTCGCGCTTTATTTCTCTCTCTCTTACTGTAAGCTCCTCTCTTTTTTCTTTTAGTCAGCCTCGAAAAATTATACAAGATGGCCAGCGTTTAATGATCGAGCGATTCGTTCGTTTTCGTCGTGGCCGCGCAGTCATTTTTCAAGCGAGCCCGGGTTCATTGACACCTGTGGGGGCTTCGGAGCGCTCGCCGAGGCATAAAGATTAGAATCGCGCGTGCTACGCGCCCGATCGACTCGCTCTTTTGTCAGAGGCAAAAAAATGCAATTTCTCGAGATCGGACAGGTGAGCGTAAAGCATGATCGATCGAGAGAGTGGAGAGTCGAGGCTTCTTCTTGGCGAGTTATCAAAGGGCTTATAATTCACCTGCTACTTATGATAATAAGAAGCTTTTATAATGCATTTTGTACTGTTAGACGTGCTGATGTGAATGGGAGGAGGTAGGAAGAGTTCATTAATAATGAAGGGATTTTTCGAAAATACTTTGGCTTTTTGAGATTCGGTTGGCAAGATGTGCGTGCGACTTGAAACAAGGTCTTTTGAATAATCTTTTTGCTTTTTTGACGAGTCGAAAAATGAGATTTTTTGTCTAAAGTTATCTTTTGGCTTTTTGAGTAAGCGTTCGGCATCATTATAATATTCATGAGCCATTTGTTACAAGGAAACAATCATTAGTTAAAAAAATGTCAGCATTCGTTTAAAACTGCAAAATAAAGCTTGTTTACACCTTTTTTTCGTACCAGTGTACTTGTGATACTTGAAATATATATCTAAGCCGCACCACTAACACTCAGAGTCGGTCATAGCAAGCTTGAAGAAACCAAAAACCTCGTTTCATTCAAAACTAAAGCGACACTCTCTGGCCACATGAATAATCCTCGCAGAACCCAACAGAAAGCCAAAAATAACTCATCTCTTCTCTCGTGCAACTTGCGTTTTTACTTGCTCTCCAGCTCGAAGGAATCGGTTCCGGCGAGCGCGCTTTTCTATAGCCCCTATACCTCGCAGCAGCATCTTCTTGCCTGCTTCTCGGCGGCTTTGCTCCAGCAAATTGCGAAATTCCTGCGCGTATAGAGTAGAGACTCGGCGGATGAGCTTTCTCAGCTTGAAACCCCGGCGCGCTCGAGATAACGTCGGAACAATCGCGAAATTAGGAGTAGGTAATGGCTGATGAAATTTCAGCTGCGAGACGTGTAATTTGGGACGTTATTACCGTAGAGAGAGAGGGAGAGAGGAGGACGACGGTATTTATTAAATATTTGTATAAAATCGCGGAGATGCTCGCGCTCTGATGGTACGTTTCAATTTTCCGCGGGGAGTGTGAGAATGGCGTGGATCCTGAAATATTTTTTCGAGATCTCGGACGGGTGGATTAAATTGCGGGGAGGTGGGCTGATTATGGTTTTTAGATTGAATTAAACGTATCTGATTGCGATAGTGCGCAGTCGACTTTTCCGCGAGGCTGGGCCTCTTGTAGATCGTGAGATGAATTGCGCGCTGTGACTTAAGTATAGAGCTATAATAATGGATTGAATAATTTTCTTATGATGACTAACGAATCGACCTTAAAATTTTTCGAAAAACACTGACGCTCTTTCCAGGAATAAAGATGATTAGCCGAGATGAATCACTTAATTTCAAATGAAAAGCTCGATACGGAGTAACTGTATATAATTAAGACGTTTTCACTGTCTCTATAAAAGACTAATCTTCATAATTACAGCAGCCGTATAAAAAAAAAAAAAAAAAACAATGACAACTATAATCAGTGTCAATCCAACAGCCCCCGCTGTTTTTTCTTCCGCGACTGCGCAAGCAAAACTGCCAAATCGGCCAAAAATAACAGCAGCCCATTATGCAAATGCGAGGCATCGAAGAAAATTACAGGATTTTTGCAGACGCTCTTAAAAGCCGGCAATCATCGGCTCCCTCAGCCACGAGGCTCCCGCTGAACAACAAAAATCCCACGCGACAAAATAAAAACGGCGAACGTAAACAAGCCTCGCCTCCTCCCACGCGTTTAAAATCGAAACTGCGCACCAGATATCCCGCAGCGCGAGATTCTCCAAATGCCATCGAGGCGCGGAGTGACGAATCGTCATCGCGGATTCCAGAGCCGGGTACGCATATATATACGTACATTACACATACAGAGCTGCGAAGGAGGGAGGAGTGTGCGCGCAGGTATTTACCGGGTCGGTACGTATACATACGCATATACGTATATAGAGGCCCATGTATGTAAGTAGGCCGCCACGACGCCGCGCGCCGGACTGTACCGTTACATTAGGTGTACACACATACAGGCAGGCCAGACTCGCGCGCGCATACGAACTAACTACGCAGGCCGCGGCTCTTATGGGGCCCGGCTGTCGGTCAGCCTAGGAGAAAGAGAAAGACGCATTCCGCTGGTTACACGCACTTTGTTACGATGAGTTACCGCCCTTTCGTCATCCAGTCCAAGCTGATGGTGTGTTGCTGGTACCGGGACTGAAGCGCGTACAAAAGAGTGGATGGGACTCTTTGGGATTCTGAGTGCGTTCGATGTGAGAGAGGGCGCAGAGGTGATGGATAATATGCAGGTTAAGGATGGCTCGGTTGTGTCGCTGGGGTTTTGGATTTATTGCGAAGTGCCGGAAGAGGAGTGCGGATTTTTTGGGCTTTGGATTAATGAGGTTCTATTGTGGCTGGTGATGATGGGTTTGGTATTAGGGATTGAGGGAACTTGATGTCAGAAGATACTCTGACGTTAATATGAGAGAATATAAATTTGGTTTTTTAGACAGTTTTTGTCTGTATTATGTAGCAACTTGTAAAAATCTTTAGATAACAACAGAATGTAAAGGAAAACATAACGAATCAGACAAAGTATTACACCGGTAAAAAATATCGTATCATCTTCCAAACAAGCGATACTATCACTAGTATTTCAAGAAAGAGTACCTCCTCTCCACAAAAAGAGAACCAAATCCTAGCAAAAATTTACATAAACATACAATCATCAAAAACAAAACAGCAAAATCTAGCTCATCGCGAATGTCATGACAACGAGTATAAACCTCTCCATCCTGAACGTCGCAATAACCCACGTCGTCCGTAGCCCTCGCTGCTGCGCATCTTACATTCTCGAAAAGTCGAGCGCATACGTGTTTTCCTTTTTAATTATCCAAGAGGGTCGAGGACCTGGATGTAGGCCGAGGGTTCAAGGTGACATAGGTGCACCGCGCTCTCAGGAAAGCTACGCACGCGATGCTGCTCCTGCCTCTCTCAAGCGCTGTGAGAAACAACAACCTTTCTTTTAGTAAAGGACAGAGCGACGACGACGGAGCTACGTGTATATATACACTCTCCTCGCAGCAAGAGAGAGAGAGAGAAAGAACGGAGAGAAAGATACACTGACGGGCAGCGAGGAGAGAAATTCCAGCGAGAGAGCCGGCCATTCAAGCTGTAACACTTTTACGAGTTACGTTTCCGCGTTGCGTAACGCAGCCGATGAGAGAGAGCTCAACGCCTGGAACTCCTCCCGTCATCGGGAGCGTGCGCACTTTGAGGAGCCGCGCCGCCGAGAAGAAAGTCACGAAAAAGTGCACTTTTTTCGGAGCTCGGATATGCTCGGATCTTTTAATGATCATGGCTTTGATTATTACGCCTTGACGGCTAATGGACGGGGGGAGCTCACTTGCGTCATACTTTTTCTGATGAGGTGAGAGCTCATTTTCGTTCTAAACAATTTTTTTTTATTGGATCGTTATGAGGTACGGGTAAAAGAGGCTCGTGGATGTGATTATGTGCTGGATTTTTTTCGGGAAATTGTGATGGCAGGTGTGAGAGGTCTTAGACCTTTGCGCTTTGAAGTTTTTATTTTTCTCGGTACAGCAAAGTAAAATTGGTTGTAAAGAATAGAATATTTCTTATTTTTAATTTTTGAATGACTAAAATTTTTCCAAGAGAAAAATATACTATATTGTAGCTCTAATTAGGTACCGCAGGGTTCAAGGAATGAGCATAATTAGCTGGCGATTCGTTGATATGTTTTCCTTGTTTTTAATTTAAGGAATTTAGATGGAAATCATTTTTAAGAAAAATGGAAAAATTAATTTCAGGCACATCTCACAAATTTATCTCACAAATTTATTAAGATTTATGAAAGCCGGCAGGTCTTAATTAACTTCGTTCTGCATAATCATTATAAAAAATCCTTTCTTCCTTTTTCAGCCCAAAAAAAAATCACGAAAAAATAAAATTCACACAAGAGCCAAATCCGGTTGATAAAACGCATACCTTCAAACATTTCAAAAATCGATTTTCCATTCCTTAAGATATTACATTCACTATTTCAAAAAATAAAGTGGCTTTTCGAGTTTTTGATAATCAAGCAGCTCCAAACACGTAATTTATAGCTTTTTCACGCACAGCCGTATTCAATTTCACGTATATTCCACATCCATCTGTTAAGTCACTCGTGAATTCCAGTTTTAATCAAACTCACCCAAACCCAAAAAAAGCCCCCCTCGCTCCCGCCTCCCCGTCATCTTATTATCCCCATTCAGCCTCAATCTTTCTTTATCTCAGCTCTCCGCTACACCTCACCCACTAACAAAAGAGATCCCAAGCTCACGCGCTACCATTAAACCCTTTTTGCACGGGCCATCATGAAGATACAAAAATCCGGCGACAATAAGCCGCGGCTTCGCACGCACCGCTGAATGGGATTATATGCGCGCCTGACAAAAGGAACAGACCTACTCCGGCACCTTGACCCTGAGCGCGCGGCCGATTATAAGCGATATCTTTCGACTCGCTCTCCGTGACGCCTCATTTGAGCGAGCACCGATCGGCCCGATACGCTTCGGTTAGCCGAGCGGCTCTCCAGGAGACGGAACCGGCCACTTCGATAAAAGCCTAGCGGAGGGAAAAATTTCGTCGGAGATCGCTCGCTGCCGTGCCGCTCGCTGATTTTTCTCGGTTTTCGGTGTGATGGGATGGCTTTTAATTGGTTAGGGCAATTAATGCCGGATCAAGATGTTTTTTTTCGTATTGTTTATTATAGAGTTGTTTTTATCTGGATAGCTTATTAGCGGCGAGGAATGGATGCGGGCCGGCGTGCTTGCCTGCTATCTAGATAAAAGTGAATTATTTTCCGAAAGATATAATATGGGCAGGACGTTAAGGTACGTGTTTATGCGTCGAGGTTCGTTAATTATTGTGCATTTGCATGAAGCGGGCTGAAAAAGATACTGGAAAAATGCGGCGATTTATCGCGCTCGAAACTTAATTGCCGGTTACTGTGGGATAAAGCCAGCCGAAAGATTAAAATAGAAATCGTGCGCATGAATTTCAATTATTCCACTGGTAACAATATGATGCAACAACTATAACATCCACTAAAAAATAAATTATTCTTCAAAAATCCTAATTCTTCGCCTGCATTAAAAACAAAAACCACACACCGATCCCATCAACCAAAGCCTATAAAAAAATCGAAAAAATCGCATCTCGCTATCCAGCTCGGATGTCTATAAAGCGATCGGGCTCTCGTTCAGCTCGAATCGCCTTGACCTCGAGCGCGAAAAGGCCAAGATCGGCAGCGCGCAACGCAAGCAGCCTCGCTCCTTTCGCGTCGCCGAGCAGCAGCAGCAGCAGCAGCAAGAAACCTCCTCCTCTCTCGCCGCGGGAACGGTATAATGCACATGAGCTCGAGCGGCGAAGGAGAGAGAGAGAGAGAGAGAGAGACGTTATAAGTAGGCGAACGTAACTGTTTTATTTAAGCGAGGCAGAGCAAGAGAGTGAGAGAGCCGAACGCGCTGAGCGTCTCTCTGTCCGTCTTACATAATCGAAAACACAGAGAGTGAAAATCTTGCGGACGATCCTACTTTCTTTATCTTTCTCCGTGGCCGCCTCCCGGCTTTAAGAAAGAGAGCAGCTACCTGTACCTGAGAACACTGATTTTAGGGGACGATGTGGCTTTTGTCAGCCGGGGGGATATACACTTGTGACTGTCGCAAGCGTTGAGTTGTATATAGGAGGAATAGGAGAGCCGTCGAGCCGGTGCGTTACACCTGTTGGCAGGTGGCGGACGAGAGCTGCTTTTAGTTATGGCCAAGTGGATTGTTTTATGAACCTTTTTTAAATGACGGGATAAAATATGTTTTCGAACAGCGTGTGTGTGTGTAGGATTTTGGCGTGATCATCGCTTTTTTTCTCTTTTGTAAAAACAGAAACGGAGTTGGCGTTGCTTGAAGGTCTGTGAGGTTGTCGACCTCATGCCTAGCAACCGGCTCTTGAGAAAAAACCTCTGAAAAATCTTTTTTTTTTTTATCAAATGGGCTACGCGTTGCGCGTTAAAAGCATTTACTTAAAATAATAAGAAACTCACAATGTGTGTCCATTAAATTTAATATTTTTATCGCATGTGTCACTTTTTTGAAAATTATAGTATTCTTAAAGATCTAAAACAATTATAAAAAAATTTCAAATAAAAAAAATCAAATGTAACAACTTGCATTAAAAATCTACTTCAAATTCATTATTTTCATCAATAAACTATTCTCACTACTCTAATTTAACAACTCGAATCTAAACAATTAGACAAACATTAACTTTACTCGTCAGAATCATTTGTAAAAAACAAAACAATACCCCAGCCGAGAGGCACACTATAGCTGCGCACGAGCTCGCCTGCATTTCCATTTTACATAACGAGCCGCTCGCTCTCTCCTTATTTTCGTCACAATCAAAACTCCCGGTGACCCGGCGGTTACGTTACATACGCCGCAGCAATGTCAAGGTCTTCTCGGCGGCGCGCGCTTAGCATTTCGTCGCTCGCTGCAACTCGCCTCGCCTCGGGCTGATAACGTTTTTCACACGGCACGAGCCGATGTTTATGTCATTTGGGATCGAGGAAAATTAATTTTTCTTCGAGGAGGTGAGGTGGCTGTTGTTATTAAAAGATTTTTTTTATTGTATGAAAATGTGAGAACGATCGTTTAAGCGTGAGAGAATTGTTGTAAGAGTTTGATGGATTGTTGTGATGAGGTGAAAAAATTAATGGCCAGCCATTATGAGAACTCGTTTGGCCGAGGTCGTTAACCCTTGAATTCCTAGACGCAGGAGTGCATTACTCGTACAACAATTACGACAGTCATCCTGATGCAGAATCATTCCTTCATTCTTTTCGTTGCTTCGTTCTTTTGGTCTGGTTGGTATTTGTAGATCCAAGAGATAAGCAGCGTAAAAGGTTTTTGATATCTTTCATGACATTTTCAAAATCATTGCTATTGATCTATTCTCAATGTGACAGTGAACAATATAATAATTTTCAACCATAAACTATTGTTCTCTATCGATTAATTCCTTAATCGTAACCCACCAAATAGTGTACCTACAACCAATTAAAAAAAAGAAGCCTAATCGATAAACTCTGCATGCACACCTGAATCACCTAAAGACTATCCACCAACCCCTCATCCCATAAGACCAGCCATCCAGCATCTGATCCATACCCCCCAGCTTTCGAGCTCCCAACCACACCCAGGCCTGTGTTTACAAATACACGTTTCTCCTTGTATATAACTTTCGTCCTTAGCGAGGGGGCGAGAGGAAGAAGAAGCGGCGGCGGCGGCAGAAGAAGAAGAAGAAGTCCCCTCGCTTTCTGTTATTCATCGATTCGCTTTCTCGTTAGTTATGCGAGAGTACGCGGAGGCGCCAGGTTAACGAAAGTATATACGCGAGAGCGCGAGCGCGGATGTAACGTTAGCGCGAACGGTACACCGTGAACTGTTATATCCCGGGAGTCTCCCGCGCAGTGGAGTATGTGTCTGCAGACCGGGGACCCACTGGCCCAGCGATCTCTCTCCAGGCTCTCCAGTTCGCTTAATAATGTCGTTTGGCCAACAACGAGCCGGCATCGCCAACGAGACCATCACGCCGAGGGACGAGCTGAAGAATGCACGTCGTTTGACGACGACGAGCCTGCTGGTTTGACGCAAACGGGATGTGTGTGTGCGGATTGACGATAAGACCGAGGAGGACAGTGCACGCTGGGCTGATAAGATAGTGAGAGGTGTGTCAGTGTGTTACTTGTGGACTGGGTTGGGTCGATTGCTGACCTTGAAGAGGATTCGTTGGCTTCTGGTGTCTCTTATCAGTGACATTGTTATGGTGTAGTTTTTAGTATTGATTGGACTGTTTGTTGCAGGATGATTATTTTTAGAGTAGCTAGAGAATGAGATTGCGGGAATGTGAGATTTTGAGGGTAATTTTTATCAAAAATTAAATAAATATTTAATCAAATAAAAAGTTTAAAGTTGTTTGTCCTGATTTGTCTAATTTTCGTGATAATTGATGACTTCAGGTATACTAATATTTTTTAAATAATAATTCATTTTTTTTTTTAGAAAAAAAAATAATAATTTTCAATCGTGAAAACTGTTTCTGAAATTAAGGGCCTTGTAAAATTTGAATTACTACTGTGATAAAATTTCAATTCAAACGATTTCAAAATGGGGTATTTCAATCATTACTATAATATTCTGCTTCTTGATGCGTTATTAGATGATATATTTCAAATTTTATCGTGCAAATTTTTTCTGGCAATGAATGTCTTCAAAATGAATGCGATGTAAGGATATAAGTTTGAATAACATTGGTATGACGTCACAACGGTGGTAAAAGTGTCACGGGTCTGACGTCAAAATATTATTTTAAATAACGATGCAGATAACCTCTTTTCATTTCATTTAAATGCTTGATTTATAAAACAAATATAATAAAAGATAACGGATCTGCTGTAATCTTAGGAACTTTACTGTTCAATGCCACGTAAATCATTATTACGCAAATGTTATAAAAT
>JAPYZA010006881.1:0-10634 GCA_030522685.1 Eupelmus azureus
GGGAGGGCAACATAAAGACTCGCGAAATGGTACTTCGGAGTACGAGGGATTTCACGGACTCGACGCGCTCGGCGAGTATCGCGGTCTGTTTATGGGATTTGTTGTTGGGGGGCCGCGATATGGCGACGAAGGGATCGACGAGGCGGACGTGAAGCTTTTGTTGCTTCCGCGAATTTTGCGGACTGGGGATAGCTTAACGCGATTGCAGTGTTTAACTTTTAGATTAATGGCGTTTTGGGGGGCTGTTTTAGCTTGATGGGAGAGTTTTTTGGGGAGGAAATAGCTGCAGGAGGACGTTAGTTGTAAAAGATTCGTGGATGAAAATAACGTAGAGGTTGGTAAATTAAAAGATGAAGATCAGAATTTAAAATACTGATGTTTGATCCTCTAATGGAATTACGACAGTTTTTTGCCTCTTGTGATTTAATATCAGTTTTAATTATTTAAGTATTAAAACAGAAGTAACATTAATTAAGAAGACGATCCCGTAGTGATTAATAGACAGCGTTTTAGGGACACAAAAACTATCGAGAATTAAGAATCATTAGAGGGTTCACTTAATTTTCCAGAGCCTCTCGCTCCCTCTTTAATGATGAATTATTATTTTGAAGTTCGAGTAACTATTTTAATTATTTGCTTTAATAAATTTCAAACTACTCCTCGACCGAAGTACTTATGGATTACTGGCAAGTAAGTAATCTTAAAAATTTGTTAAAACTTTTGCAACACGATGAATTGCTATTAAATGAGGACTTGCTTTCAAAGTATCTTACGAAAGTTTCTGAATAAAATACGTTTTCGTTCTCTCTTCCAAAATCCCGCACTCTTTAATCAAATTTCACTCAACTAATCCAATTAAAAATGTTGAAACTACAAGCAAAGTTAATTTAATTAATATGAAAATTTTATCAATTTGCATTATGTATTCAACAATTACCGTAAGTATATATAATGCTTTAATTCAAAATCTAATTAACTCATCATAAGTACCTTCTACAAAACTCTTTTACCCGATACAATTCATCTAATCTTTCTCTACCATAAAATTCCATAAAAATCATGTTCAAATAGTTACTACTTGCTGTATTAACACCATGATTGCACTCATTATTATAAAATCAACTCAACTCTAACGACCACTAAATCTACTCTCCCATCCACAAATTTAAAAAAGCCGAATACCCCGTCAGCCATAAAATCTAATCCCGCGTGTTGTCGCGCTGAGAAATCTGGGTCTGCCGCGTCCCACTCGCGAATCGTCGCTCAGAAGAAGCTCCCATGCGCACGTAAAAAGTGGGTTACGTAGGCGCTCTCACATTCAGCCAGCTCTACGCTAGTTTTATCCGAGGGTTTTTCGAGTAGCCAAGGGTCAGAGAGCGAGAGAAAGAGAGCAAGAGAGAGACAGAGAGAGAGAGAGAGAGATGCGGCAGCGCTAACAGCCGGCTTGTTTGTCTGAGAGAGCAAAGTCCAACTTCTCCCATAACGGCGTGTTTTCTGTTTGCACGGCGGAAAAGAGAGAGAGCGGATGGGGGCGAGCCGCGCGTTATTTACGCGGAGCGGGGCCATAATTCTCGGGGCCATTTATGCGCCAGATTACTTTCGGTGAGCGTGCAGCTCGCGAGTAATGGAATGTGGAGAGAACCGCGAAAAGCCGATTGACACGCTTTGTGTGCTCGAGAGCGCGCTCCCTGGCGCTGCTATCCCCCCCCCCCTGCCCCGCGCCCCTTTCGGCTTTTTTTCCTAACGAGATTACTCACTCGGCGCGAGGGAGGAGGGCGTTTCACTGCTATAACGCTGTTTGCTTGGCGATAAATAAATGATGTTTGGGCTGATGCTTACGTATGCTGATTGTAAGTTTTTCAGCGTATAAGCGCATTGGTTGAGAAGAATAATTGGTGGAGTGCTTTTACTTCGGTTCTGCGGAGTCGAGCTGCAATTTATGGCAGGACTGCGATTCTGAATGGGTAAATTTTTGACGATGTTTGCTGCAGGTATTACGAAAGAGTGAATTTTCAAGGTATAATGAGTAAGAGTGGTTCACTGAAAAAAGTTATACTTTAATTGTATTTATAGAGCTTATAGTACCATTATTCTGCATATTATTTATTTACAACATAAATAATTAATAACTGCATTTTCCATAATATTTCGTTTAAAGTCAACCGTTACAAAATGATTTTACCGTGTACTGCACTATACAGCCATGCTTTACGTGTTTACACGTACACACATACACATCCACGCCGATAGGGATTTCCACCCTCCGCGTATGTTTGGCTTGGCAATCAAAGCGCCGGCGTCAAGTACATCGCGAGAAAACAAGATAATTACGGAGTTCCCGCGCGAACTTACGAACGCGAGGCGTAATTTTGCTCCTAGGGTGGATTGCTCGCAGGGCTAGGATGCCGTGAGTAAACAGCTGGATCGACGGGGCTACGCTTCGAGTGTATTTTAGCCGCTCGAAAAACGCCGTTTTGAAACGATTATCGCACACCGATCAAAGAAGCTAAGACACATATTTGTCGCGCGCTTGAACAGAATCTGACGTGACCCGGCGCAACGACCGATCCCGATATTCGTCCAGCGTCGATTCTTTAACAAGAAACGACATTGAGAGCGAGAAACTGACTGATCGCCCGAGTTATTTATTTAATGGCCCGGCAAATCAAGCCTCGAGAGACACGTTGGCGGCAAAAAATGACGGACAGCAAAACCTCGTCCTCGCGAAGTCGCGGAATGAAAAAAATTCGCGCTCTACAACGCGCCGAACGACAAAACAACTTTTTGCCGGCCAGCCGGCGCTGCAAAACCCAAAGTATATTAATTTTAACGCTCGAACGATACTCCGTCTCTGCCGCCAAGATTTTTCAACGTCAGCGGAGACTTTGGCCGCGCGCGAGCGAGCGGGCCGTCAAAACTTTTCGAAAAGTCGGATGCGCGTAAGAAGCGGGCTCTGCGATGTTTGTTTCGCGGCGTCGCGACGCTACAAGGGCATCGTGTTTGCGCCGAGGGCAAGCAAAACAGAATCCCGTTCGCAGACGCGACCCCTGCCGTTTCTCTTTCCTTGCAGCGTTGAAGAATCGAAACGGACGGCTGCGATGTGGACGTGCCTGGCGGAAGAGTTGTAGTGGCGGAGGCGAGGAGAGCTGGTTGTGACGGTGCGATGGTTTTTGGATTGCGATTTTTTTAAGGTCTGGGTTAAATTAATATTGGTTTGTGGAATCTTTATTTTTATGATTTGATTGGTCTTTTGCTTATTGTTCGTCGTTTTTTATTTAATTTTGTTTTTAATTGAATCTTCTCAAAATTTAAAAGCGAGATCACATGTGTTTCACGAGTTTTAATTTACGAAATTGTATACTCATAAAAATTAAGAACTATTTTTAAATAAAAGAGCAATTTATTTCGTTGAGGTAAGTTTTACTTTATATATAACACGCTCTTTCAATATTTTTTTTCGTTGCTAAAATATTAAAATATACAGAAAGAAAAGGCAGAAATTCTTATTTTTCTTCAGTTAACAATGTCTTGTCTGCAATATTACAAATTTTTTACAAAAAAATTCCTTCGCATAATATATTCTCCTTTTACATCGTATTACCTTATACACATTATCATATTGTTATAAAGTGCTAAAAAATTTGATACTGCAAGAATACTTAATGCATTGCATATAATACATAAAAAAATGTAAGAAAGAAAAAAAATGAAAGAAAAAAGAAAACTACCCGATTATAGTCTAAAGTCTTCGATTTGTTGCTTTGCTCATTCGACCCGTATCATAGCGCGACGAAGATCGCTCCGTAAGTAAAAGCCAAGACGACGGGGAAGGAGTGTAATAAGGGCGGGTGCTTTTCCTCGTCGTTCGGGGCAAACAACCTCGAGGGCCGCCGCCACCGCACGCAACCTCGTAATTAATAGGACGCTTGCGAAAATGAGCCACGGGATTAGAAAGATGCCGCCTCCGACCCCCCTCTGCCGCTTTTCTCTCTTGCACTCCTTTGCTCGTTCTGACTTGTTTCCATTTATCTTTACGTTAATTTTGAAAGGAAAAAAATTTCAAATAAATACTCTAGGGAATTTTTTATTTTTACTGTGATGCAGCTTAAGTTTTCTAGTAGATGCGACGTATCCTGCAGTTACCATATCAATTTGATAATTTTTCTGGGAAATTTCTTTTCGTAAATAAAATATTGTTTTCTTTGATAATATAGATATTTTTATTTTCTTTAAAAATACTATAATTAATGAGAACAAAGAATCAGTTTTAATCGATTATACGTTTTTATTACTTTGTAAATTGCTGTTTATCAGTTTGTTTATCAGTGTTTAATTTCGATAAAAATAATATTTATCAATCGTGGAATAAAGGCTATTACCAGATTTAGATAAAAGAGGTCGTAAATCAGCATTGGTTGATACTTTATGTGTTGATTTATCAAATGAATAATTGTTCTGTAAGAATTTTTCAATTACTGATTTATTTTAGTATGTTTTATTATACAAGTTGGTTATTTCTTTTTTAAGAATTATTTTTTAAACTTGATTTTTTTGCTTGTTTAATTAAATACGCTTCTTTTTACTAAAAGAATTATATTTAATAAGTATAAGGTGTTTGAAAGTCACAAAATTTTGAACGGTCTGAAATAATTATAAAGGAGCGCTAATAGTGCGCATTACAAAAATCTACGTATTTTCCAAGAAGCACATAAAAATAAACGCAGTCCAGTGCGTTTATTTTTATGTGTAGTTCACAAAAGGGTCCGTCCCTCTTCAAATTGTTCGCTCGCTGGCGTTAAACCAAAAAGCGCAAAAGCCATTACGACACAGTCCCCCCAATCAAATATAGGTCATTCCCCGATCAGAGAAACGACGATTACGGATGAGGGCACGGGAGCTGCACAAAGGCAGAAAGATACACTCTCCCCTGGTACACTCGACGAGTCGACTCTCTCCGAGAAAAACATTTTTAGCGACAAAGCCAACGACGAGCTGCGCGCGCGCGGTGTGCAAGTGTACAAAGAAAGGAAGTCGCGCCGGTCCGATTAACGGCCTCCGCAGCTTCTTCTTCCTCCTCTTGCGTCCCGCGTTTAAAAAACCTTCAAAGGAAGTCTGCAATGACTTTTGCGCGGCCTCGGCTTTCTTTTCCGCCGCCGCGTCTTTTCTGCCCGCGCGTATCTCGCTCTGGCTCTCTTTCTCTCATCGTAAGCGCCGACGCTTTCAAGAGTAAATCGCGTGCGCGGCTTCCTTCGCACAATGGGGAGACAGAGATGTGTCTTGGATGTACGTATTAGAAATTCTATTTTAGCTCTGAGGGATATGAGGCTGAAAGGGATAGACGATGAGGGAAGGAAGTTGAGAGTGGAGGCGTTTAGCGGGGCGTTTTGGTTTTTGCGTTTGAGCCTGAAACTACTTTTGAGATTTACAAAAGAATTGATTTTGAAGATGTTGAGTGAAATGAGGAGAAGGCTGATCGAAACATGTCTATTTGATATATTTTACTTGTTCAATTAGTTTTTACTTTGATCAAGGCATTCAAATAAATTTTAAATATCTTATAAGACTTGGTCAAAATGTGGCAATTTTTTAATTACCGATGAAACGCTTTTGTTACATTTTCTTGGTATTTACAAGCCATTTTAGCAAAAAGTTTAGTAAGTGACTAGAAATTGAGATAAAAAACGTTCCAATGATGGGAAAAAATATTTGAATCTCTACCAGGTAGATAATTAGCGAATTGAAAAGCTCGTTTTATTTCTCAATTGTAAAACTTATTGGAGATCTCAGAGCCCAAGAAGAAAGAAGTTCATTATGAAAAATGATCTTTTTCAAAAAGTGAAATGTTAATATTTCTGAAAATTTAACATTGCAAGCTTACTTATTTTTAGATTCTGAACTACTACAACGTTATGTACTTAAAATTATATTTAATCTTTAAAATTAAATATCATGTTAGTCACTAATCACCATAACATGTAAAAATGAAATATAAAACATATACATAAGAGTTATGAAAAAAGTAATAAATGACTTTTTTGCATTGACGTATAAATTAAATGCAATAAAAACTTTCAATAATATTTAATTTAAGAAAATGTACTAAAATTATTTCCGGTTAGATTATAATTATCATAGGAAATAATAATATAATAATATTATAATTATACTAATTATTATTACTACTCTAAATAATTGAAAAGGTAGTATACGAATTATGAAACGCTTTCTTTAAATACTTTTACAAAAACAATCAACGTCCGGATCTCACTGTAAATCAATCCATTTCTATACAGCAACTTGTTATTACAATACCGAGAACGAATTCAATTCTCGTGATTTTTTTTTTCTAAAACAAAGATAAATCGTTTTAAGTTAACAACTTCTCTCCCCCCTTTCCGATAAGTTGAAAAGAAGCATTGAAAAAGGCAGGGGTATAGAAAAAGGAGAGCGAAATTACAATGTTCCCGCAATTCTCTTGTACGCAGGTTATAAAGAAATGCGAGGACGAGAAGGGCAGGGGGGAGAACAAGCGGGAGAGTAAGAGCGCAGCGAAATCGAAGTGGAGTGAGTTGGCTGGAATCTGAGGAGTAAATCAAAGGAAGGAAATTAATTTTTATCGAAGAAAAGAGCGCGCAGACTGCCAAAGCCGGCGTCTTCCTGTCGAAACTTAGCGGCGCGGGTTATGAGAGCGAGAACCGAGAGCGAGGAAAAGAGAGGACGCAAGAAACGAACGCGAAATCCGTGAAAAACTGCGGGGAAAAATAATGCGCGCGCATTCCGCGCTCTCTTCTGACGTGAAATATTTTAAGAGGCAAGCCATCTAAAAATACTTTGACTTACGGCCGAGAGAAATATTTGTCGAATCGGAAAGATATGTCGGCAGGATTTTTCAAAACTCTAGATTGCAAATCAGTTTTGATAAGAAACTACTGCTCTTGCGGTTGGTTGCTAATTCGTCTTAAACGACAAGACTATCTACTTAATATACATATACGGAAAATAAAGTTATTTTTAATTGTATTACATTTATTTCAAAGATATAAACTGTTATGAAAAAATACTAAATTCAAAAAGTCCAAAAATATCCAGTATTAGAATCATCGTAAGAACACCCAATTCGAAAAGCTTGAACCGTCATAAAGGCAGCCAAGACAGAAACCATCTCGTTCGTATTCCAGGAAAGGCGGTAAAATTACAATAAAAAACCGTAACTCATACATAAGCTTGCGCGAAATAAAAAAAAGGAAAAAAGAAAAAAATAGAAAACTCTAACCACACATACTCCCGCGGAGCCAGGAAGTGCTCTACAATTTAAATTCGCTTAATCTACAAGTTAAACGGCGGGGCTCGCCCTCTCGTGGGATAGAGCTAGCCGGCGCTCTCACGAAATCCGCCCCTTCCGCGTTTGGAGTAAGAACCTCGCGCTCTCCGGCGCAATCGGCGTCCAGATTCCAGGGGTAGCGCTAGTCGACTTGGGTATCGCAAATCTTTTTCGCCCTTCTGCTCCTGTACAGGTTCGGAGAAGAAGAAGGGCAGAGGAGCCACCCACGCTAGCCGGGTGATTAATGACGTTAATAAGAAATCTAGCCCCCAGTTTGGCACGCTGCGAAGAAAATAACGCCAGGCGCCGGCAGCCCTCTCCTAATTGACGCGCGTTTCCGTCGCCTAATGGCTCTCTCTCTCTCTCTTTCTCTCTCTCTCGCTTGCTCGCTCGCTCCCGAGTCGAGAGGAATAATTTCGCAAGAGAAAGAGGGAGCGTCGCATTAGGAGTCTGACGATGTCCACGAATCCTCGGTTCGAAGGAGTAATGTACGCAGAGAGGGTAGCCGATCGAAGTGGGAGTCGAATATTGTGGAAAATTTTTTGCGATACTCTTTAGAAATATTTCTAAAGAAATTTATTTTTTAATTTATTATCAATTATTTATTTAAAGTAAGAGTGTAAAAATTATTTGATAAATTTTTATTAAATTCTTGATTTTTATTGTAAAATAAAATGTGAACACTAAAAGTTTTGAAATTCGAATTAATTATATTTTTGCTATCTGAATTCAAACTACTGATTTCTCTATTTCAAATTTTAATTAATCTCCGAAACTTTCAGAAATATAAATAAATGTATATTAAAAGTAGGACGGGAGCCAAAATGATTGGGAAATGTAGCTATTACAATTTCTTGAGAAGCAAATATTCTCATGTTAAAATAACATTCATTAAGGTTTTTATACATGAAACCTACCATGAATTCATTAAATCAAACTAGTAAATATGAAAATTATTTCTTCATAATAACACATCAAAATAGCTACTAATTAAGATAACCCAACTCATCCAACGTAAATAATTAACAACTTTCACCAAAGCAGCCCGCCAACTTACCTTCAACACAACAAAAACTCAAAAAATCCTTCATTAACATGGCCAACTCTGCGTCCAAGCAAGTACCCAGCGACCGCGCATATAACCAAGTCCCGGCGAGTACCTCATCAGTCAAAGCTGGAGCGCCGCAGCGCTGTTTTCGTCGAGCGGGCCAACCGCTGCTGGCCGGCTTCTTGCCACTGCAACCCTCCGGAGAGGGAAGAAACCACTTTCACATCGTAATCTCGGCCCCCGCTGCAAACTCGCGCTCCTCGAATCAGCGCTCGATTAAATCGGAGCCCCCCTGCGGAGAGAGAGAGCGGGAGAGGGCCGAAGCGCAAAAAGTCTCGGACAATGGAGCAGCGCGCGCGTGCACATGGTTTTACGCCGAGAGTTCGAGTCTCGAGTCTCTTTTGGTGGGGGAAGGGGGAAGGAGTTCATTATGACGCTTGGTGGAGAATTAATTTGCGTGGCCGAGCCAGTGTTTTCTTTTTCCGCTGCGCATGGAAACGGTTGTTTAGGTATAATTGTTGTAATCTGTTCTATGGTTTTTGCGGGGTGGATGAAACGTTGCACTGAAAAAGATGTGGGTGATTACGGATTTATTTGCGAGGCACGTTAAGTGAGGGAAAATTAAAATCTGTATTTATTGGTTATTAATCAATTTGAATAATATTATACTTTTTTTACTATATAATAATTATACTTCTATAAATTCTATGTTTATATCTAATAATAAATTCGTATTATTTATTTAATATTTAATGTAAAGTTTAAACTCGTCACGATTTATTGGGACGTTTTTGTTGGCATTTTAATTATTATTTTAAACGTATTAATTTTTAGAGTAAAATATCGTTTATTAATTTAATTCGATTTCAAAACTGATTTTAATTTACTTAATACGATTATATTTAATATTATACTTTGAGATACAAAAAAGTAAATATAATAAAATAATTAGAAAGAAATAATAACAGCTTAAAATACATTCAGAAAAGAAAGTATTAATAAGTGTGGCGAATTAATTGTTACTTAGTGACTCAAATACAAATAAATATTCTAAGCTCTATTGGCTTCTAAATACGGCACGGCTGTACCTTATACAATAGAAAAAAATATAGTAAATTTTAATATAAAGGGTTTAGAAATTATAATATAATACGATTTTAAATAAAATTTAGAAGAAGCTTGAGCAGGATGGATAAAATAGGGTAAATAGTGAAAAAGAAAAGGAAATTTGGAAATTTAAAAAAAACTATTATCAAAAATCAGTTCATTTTGATAAAAGAAAAATTATTTATCTTGTCAATAGTGTAAAATAACTCGAACAAGATGAGTAACTAGAAATAATTACAAATATAATCAAAGACTTCCCCTGTTGTCTCTGAAAGTAGCCGTTATTATTTGATATTTTTACGCTATTTTTCTCGATCAGACATTTTTTTGCGATATTTTGATATTTTTGCTTATTTTGTAAACAGATAAACTTTGGCCATCCCTAGGCCCATCACCTGACCCTCATCTCTCATGTTATACGTTAAGTTACAAAATTTTTCGTTATTTTCTTTTCTTTTTAACGTTATTTATCAACATTTTCACGTTATTTTCCTCGATTTTATTATGTTATACCTAACCTTCAAAGTAAATCGATCACTTTTGCAATAAACTAATTAAAAATTTTAAAACAATAGTAATATGAATTGTTCGTATTTTCATCTTCATAATAATTATAGATAAGATTACTATTTTAGATATAGTAAAATGGATTATTTTACAGTCTTGTTTACAATAAACTATATTGTGTTTAACAATGTTCAATCACAATAATTTAGCTTCACTAAACATTTACATTTCTAACAAACAAAATAAGGAAAAATACACAAAACAGTCGCAAAATAACTCTTTGGAAAAAGAAATAATCCTTGTCGCGAACTTTAAATTCAAACCTCTCACAAACACAATACAGAGTGCAGTCTTTCAGCTGCACACACACAGAGCCTCTCCCAACAAAAGCGAGAAAAAGCGATATTCCTTAAGTAATCGCAGAGCCCTCCTCAAGGCCGCAGCAATATCCGCAAAGTGAAGACGACTCCTCCCATCCGACAACAAAACGCTCCTCGTATCTCCCTTTCTCGAGATAAAAAAAAAATACGGCCGAGCTAGCGCTGCGCTTCTCGAACGTGAAAAGGCGCGGGCAACGCGAGCCGTTCGTCTTTCCGCGGTCGCGCGCGCCTCTGCCGGCCGCCAAGGCTGTAGCAGCAGCGGCAGCAGCAG
>JAPYZA010006882.1:0-10633 GCA_030522685.1 Eupelmus azureus
ATTTGATTGTTATTAAAGTAGGATCTGTGATTGAAACCAGTACTTTAATAAACATATAACTTTGGTGGCTTATTATTGCACGGTGTGAAGTTGGCCGAACATAGCGTTCAATAATAAGCTACCTAGGTCACGGAAAACTGTGACCTAAGTGCGGATTTAAGGCACAGCGTGCTATAAAATACATTTAAAAAAAATTTTCGAGTCATTTTTAACTTATATAGAAACTTATATAGAAAGAAATCAATTCTAATCAATTCTGGGTCTATTAGGTTGAGAGCCAAGTATCTTACCGACTGCGCTACTGAAATATTTACGATGCGATAATCCAAATTGTCTACATATGTTACATTATATTAATATTGCATATTATTAATTCATGCTTTGACTTCTTGATATGCCTTATCAATATCCTTTTATTTTTCGAAAATAATAGTTATTCGCTACGTCATAAAGTAAGAGCTTGTATTGTTTCGGTGCGCATACGCAGTGCTAGAACTTTAAAGGTTTGTTTGTAAACATTACTATACCGGCTGATAAAATTTAACAAAAACGTTACATAAAATTTGTTAGAAAGTTTTATAAAAATTCCCGTTTTACAATTTTTACAATACTTTATTGGAATTTTTCTAATCTTTATTCTATTAATTCTTCTTATAAAGATTATCAGATAAATAATTTACTTTTGGTAGTCTGTGGTCGGAATACCCCTAAAGTATAGTAATTTTTTCCGAACTTTTTTAGAAATTCCAAAAATCTTCTATCAGTGTAGTCATTTTCTGGTATTAAAACTAGAATTTGGTCTCAGTATTAGTTTTGTGTGAAGAGCAAGGATTCGTTCGCTCTCATAAAGTGTTAATCTTACGACAGACGCAATCTGTAAGTACCTTCTCTATTTTTTAGCTTCTGCTTTACGCGTCTCGTTCATACAGAGTCCGCAAGCTGCGTTCTAATTTAAAACTACTGCATTATTTGGGCCTGTGAGTGTATATGCATAGGGACGGAGAACTATGAGCTAAGAGCGCCACAGAGGAAGAATAAGTAAGGAAGGGCTGGAAGGGCGTTAAAAGCAATAGTTGAGGGGTGTATAGACTAACGATGAGGCGCCAAAAGGGATGAAAGGGAAGATGAGTAGACGACAAGCTGAGGGTGACTGGATGAAATAAAAGGAACGCGCGGGGACGAGAAAGGGAGACTCAACGTTTCCAGAAAAAAGCGTAATGGAGATTTTTTCAACAATGTTATGCGTTATTGCTGCTACATTTAATTTTTTAAAGAACGCGTCGATGGCATTAATTTCGTGTTGTTATACGTTGGCCACTTAAAGAGAAGTTATGTTAAAAACGATACTCGCTTAAAATCTTGAAGTAAATAGTTCACTCTATGGTCGAGTTATCGTTGAAAAATTTCATTTTGACTCTTTTAGGAAGAATTTTAGACTGATGTTGAACTGTGATTAAACATTTGAACATTAGAGTGAACTTTTGTCACTCATAATTTTTAGAATGGTTGAGTCACTCTGGCATGCGAGTGAAATTATAAAATTGTATACCAAGAATACTTATAATAAATCAATACTGGTATAAAAACAAGCAGAAAGAACTTATAAAAATGATAAGTTATGAAAGTTTTTCTTTTGATACATAGAATAGAACAGAAACATTTATTTATTATCTATATTTTCACTTGCAATCAAGAAGAGTCTGTTTTAAAGTTTTAAAAGCCTTAAAGTACTAATCAGAAGAGTGTATGACCTTCGGGTCACAGATCTTGATGAAACTTTGGGATATGTTTTTAGGTATCAAAAAATGATGAAAGCCGTAGCCGTACGGTTTAACGCTTCGGAAAACAGAAGCTATGAACGATCTAGTCTTGTTTTAAGAAAAATAAGAAATAGGAGCTTTTACTTGAAACGTGAATAATATAGTTTAAAAATATCTTTAATAAAATTCCAATAACTACAATTAAAGTTGAGAAAATGAGAATTAAAAGTTAATAATTAGAACCAAAGGTATGATTGTTTAAAGTTGTGCGACAAAAATGTACCGAAAATCATCTAAATTCTGATCTGCAGAATTTTATAATTAATCAGTGCATTTTCGTTAATCAACTTTAAAAAAGCATAACTTTGGTTCTAATTATCACTTCTTAATTTTGAAAACAGCAAATTAAAGCTTGCTTTCTCTGCTTTCATTTTAGATATTGAAAATGTATCGAGGACATATTTAGACTGAATTATTTACATTTCGATTAGAAATTCTTGTTTCACATTTTTCTTAAAATAAAACTACAAAGTAAGAGTGTGCGAGACAAGAAATTTCTCGAGAATGTCTCTTCTCTTCTCGAGAAAAAAAAATCTCGACTCGACCCCGAGATCTCTTGAAGTGATACTTTTTTAAATATAATTTATATTCACTTTTCCTAAAAACAAAGTTATTTTAAAGTTGGAGTAGTAAAAAATTGTTTCTATATTTTTATTATGATACGATGATCAAGATTTCTCTAATTTCTTAGCAATTCTTCTTTCGATTGGCGTTTACCAAAATTTCTTAGCACTGACTGAAAATTTTCGGTCTGAGTCGAGATTTCTCGAAAGTCACCGAGATTTCGAGATGGGACGAGATCACGTCTCGTCTCGTTAAAAACTGTCGAGACAAATCTCGTCTCGTCTCGAATAGTTTTTGCACAGTTTTACTACAAAGTTCTATAACTTGAGTTTTCCAAAGCGTTAGAATGTATGACTGTGGCTTAGCTCATTTTTTTTATACCTGAAAACATATCCCAAAGTTTTATCAAGATCTGTGATCCGGAGTTATACACTCGCCTGGTAAGTATAATATAATGTTGTTAGAAATACAAATTGAAGTGTTTGCAAAGTGTTAAGACATCCTTTTGATGAAAAAAGTTTTAGAAGTGATTTTTTTTAGTGGTGCGTTATGTGTGTTGTTTTTAGCATGCATAAACAAATGAAATATGTGAATGAACAGACCATTTTTTATTATGTCAGAGATGTAAAGTAAGGTTGTTTATTCACGTTTATGCGACTATCTATTCAGAATGTACATTTATATACTTTTTAAAATATGCATCATTTTAAAATAAGGTTTCTTTGAAGTTATTTAGAGATATTAATTTTTAGGAGGTGAGGTTATTATTTGACGAACTAAGATATTAATTAATAGATCAAGCTTTTATGACTACATACCATACTAAGTATAGCGAGTAAGATATCCAGTCCTTTTCCCCTTCCTTAACTACAACTTTTATGAATTTTCAGATCTATAAATTAAAAAGTTCGCACTTTTAAATTCAGTAATTACATAGATTGCTGATGACAATGGCGGTTCGCCACAGCAACTATGTCAGATTCAGTGCGCGATTTATTAGAGAATTTAATTGTGTTTCATTTTTAAACTAACCAAATAAGAATGAATCTGATTTTTCTATGTATTTACAAAATCAAAAACACATTATTTCTAGAAACACGCTTTAGTTTCAAATCCAAAATGATAACGTCCTCTTTTTACTCTTTCTTTTAAGAAGCACAATATACAGACGCTAGCTTCTCTTAGAAGATAAATATAGAAAATTACGTTATACGAGGCTGAGACTTTCATTTGAAAGAGTCTAAGGAGCGCGACTAATTCATCAATCGCCCGCACGAAGGAGAAAGAGAATGAGAATTAACGGCAGGACGGACTTCGTTAGTCTGAATTTTTCATGAACTCAATCGCACACACCACTGAGATATACGTATGTACTTTCTTTTTCCTCTATTTTTCTTTATTTCGAGGCTTCGAGAAGAAAGAGATACGGCTAGAGTATATCGTACGCGTTTTTTCGTTTTATTTCAATCGATGCACAGGAAAATCTAAATGATTTATCGAAGTATCACTGGAACTTTAGATGGAATTAGTGGAATACTACTGAAGAGTTTTTTTAGTCCGAATTAAAATGGATTCATCCTAGTTTCTTTTATAAGATCATTAATGTTATCGAATTTTTAAGAAATTTTAAGTAATGCATAAGCTAATGAAAGAGTATTATTATTATAATAAATAATAGAATCTATCATTCGTATCATTTTAAGGAGTAATAGATATTATTATTGGTTTAGCCATTTTCTTGCATCATATTCATATATTTTTGAAAGTCATAACGTCTAAGCCATATGATGTAATTTCATAAGAAGAGTATTATTGTTTTGTGAATAAACTATATCTGCAACGCCGAAAAATTGTGTTTTTGAAAGTTCAATTGTTTCTGACTATCATCCAAAATCGAATATTTATTTTGAGTTCACTCGTTGAATCGCTTACGAGACAAAAAATAAGATAAACGATACTGTATGAGCAAGTTTTGTTAATGTGTGCAGAAATTGAAAAATGTTCCTGTGCACGTTTGAATGATTTTGCTACAAAAAATGTACATCACAGGACTTTTAATAAGGTAAATATAGTCAAACGCTACTGACGTTGATGTGATTTCCTTAAGGTCGATTTATCATAATTGCATTTCAATTTCGCTTCTTTACGGCTGCTATGTAAAACAATTACAGAATTGACAAACAGACAGTAGAGCATACGCCAAATATTTCTCCCGAAAAATCAGAAATTGTAAAAGTAAGTTGGGACTGTTAGTTATCTTTTAGATGGGGCCTAAGAAAATTTAGGTAATCAAGCCTACCTATTAAAGTTTTTATTCGGATGTTATTTTTATTCTTTAATCTTTCAATCACTTTATTTTTAAATAAAATATTATTTTAGCTAGCTGTGCCGAATTCTCCCCCTCTTTGACCTTTAGTTTCGCGTTGGCGAGAGTATAAATCGAATTAACGCCTCTATTTTCCGACACAATTTTCACGACAATGATCGGAGAGGATATCTCCGATCGTTCGACGGTGGCGTACTATTCGACTAACAAATTTTTTTAGTCAATTTTAATTTTAAAATTTTCTTGATAATTCTGAGTTTCAAAAAATTTTTATATTTGATTTATATAGATTTTTTGATTGCTTCGTTAACGCTGTAAACTTATACTTTTTAGCGATGTGAAGCCACGGTTATCACCATTTCTTCGATTATTCGGTAAGACTTCGTATAATTGATTTATGAGTTTCTCATATAAATATGTAAGAACCTAACTTTGATGTGAAAAAAATTTGTTATTGTGTGTTTATAATAGCCTCGAATAGGGACGTAATTGTAAAAGGTTCGAAACGTTGGCATATTTTCAATAAAGCATATGGATAGTTCAAGGCGATCAATAACGTCTTTTTATTCAAAAATATTATGTTTTTAACAAAAAGACTGTTATACTCAAGAATTTTTTATGCTAGTGGCTGGAACACAAATGAATTTTTTTCTATCATTAACAGTAAAAGAAAATAATTGATGCTGAAGAAAACTGAAAGGGCGAGAGAAGAGCGAATTTTCGTGAAGGGACTTTTTGACTCATAGCGAGTGAGAGCGTGGCAGAGATAGAGAAAGAGAGAGAAAGGGAAAGAGACAGAGAGACACAGAGAGAAAGGGAGAGAGACAGAGAGAGAGAGAGAGAGAGAAAGGGAGAGACACAGAGAGAGAGAGAGAGAGAGAGAGAGAGAGAGAGAGAGAGAGAGAGAGAGAAAAGAGAGAGACAGAGTGAGAGAGAGAAAGGGAGAGAGAGAAAGAGAGAGAGAGAAAGGGATAGAGAGAAAGAGAGAGAGAAAGGGAGAGGCACAGAGAGAGAGAGAAAGGGATAGAGAGAGAGAGAGAGAGAGAGAGTCATGCAAGCGCAATGAGAGTAGATAAGGGGCACAAGGGATTCGATTTATCGCTGATAAGAAACGGCGTAACCATCAGGCTCAGATTGGCCTATCAGGTATAGCGCTTTCACTGTCTTTCTCTTCGTTTCTCTTTTTCTTTCTGCTTCGTTCCCTCTCACATTCCGGCCGATCTTTTACCTTGCCAATATCTCGCCTCGAGGGATTTATGCTACGGCCCAAGTTTGCTGCCGCCGACACCACTCTCTCTCTCTCTCTCTCTCTCTCTCTCTCTCTCGCTCTCTACGAAATCAAGTTTCGAGGGTTGTTTTACGTTTCGACTACAAACCGCGCCACTTTGTTTGCTCACGCGTGCTCGTTCTGCTAGCTTGTCTAAATGACTCACGAAGGGCTCCGACTTTTGACAGGCTTCGCACTTGCTTGTCTGCCCACTTTCCTACTGCCCTTTGTTTTTCGTGTACAGATGAAAATGCCGTTTTTATCTCCCATCGACGATTATCAATTTTTTTTCATACTTTTTATGACTGATTAAAAAAATAAATCTGTTCATTTTTGGAAAAAATATAGAGCAATATCAATGAAAAAGAACAATCGACAATAATGAAAAGATACTTTTTAAAGTATACGCAAAAAAAAAGATAGAAACATTTTATTTCATATTTGTTTCAATATTATAACGATATACTAGCGAAATAAAAAGTTTAAGCTCGTTTTGAAACTATATTTGCAGTTTACTATTTGATTGCCCGGCAAGTGTTTTACGATACTATCTAAATAATTTATTTTATATATTACTACGGCGTATCGTGTAAGCTTACTACTATTACAGCGTAAATTCATGATAAATTATTAGAAAAAATATCCCGATCCCTCCACACTTTATCTAAATTTATAGACTGGACTTTAATCAACTAAACAAGATATCAGCATAAATCCAATACCATTATTAACTTGGTAAAACAGCTTTTTCCCATCCATACATCTTATATTAATTCAAAGCCTATTCCTTTTCGATACCCTTTCTAAAATTTGGCCGTTAACGAGGCACAATAAGAACAACGATAATGGAAAGCATTTTTCGCTTTTTCGAGTAAGAAGCAACACCTAAACTCACGCAGAAGAGTGTTTCTTTATCAAAGAACACTCTGTCCGAAAATCCGTGTATCTCACAGGTGCCGGAACCTAGACTGTGGCTAACTTGCAGTAGAAAAAAAAATCGATATCTCCGCAGCAGATCAATTGATTTGATTCTTTGCGTCAGATACGATTGGAGCTTGCGCGAAAGCGACTATCGTGGGAATTCCAATATTTTATCTGGTTGCCCTTGTGCCTTTCTCATTCGCCGGGGCGCCTTTTCAGCAGGACAGTCACGTAGCCGGCGGCGGCGGGCGGCGATCGAGCGAGCAACTCTAAAATCATTTTTAAAATGGATGGTTTCTACCTCCAACTTCTTTTTATGTCTCCTTCCCACCCACGCGTGTCTTCCCTCCTTTTTTGTGCCGCGCGCTTGCGCCCAATCGATGATGAAGTAAATCGCACGAAACGACCGTTCGACTGTAAATCTATCCCGTCCTTTTCTAGTATGTGGAAAAAGGGAAAAGGGACGTCTGCACACTCGCGACTAGGAAATGTACGAAATATAGATGTGTGATCCTGGGATGTATATGGTCAAGCGTGAACTTTTCGTAGGGTTTTTTATATCCTTTAAAAAATATATTATCTTAGCCTTACCGACGACTTTATCTACTTACTTGACGCAAGCTTTTATATCAATAGGACGCTTGTATCTTTCGCATTTGTTTTGTGCGCGTAGAAGTTGTGACTAAAAGTTTATGTCATATATAATATGGGAGAGGGAATATATAGACGCTTATATCCTTCGACTCCTTCGAAAATATAAGAAAAAATGACCCTTCATTGTTAATACACACGATGCAGCTTTCTTTATCATATACTTTCATTAATTAAGGGCATCGCGTGGCGTTTATTAGCCCATCCTTTGCTTCTTTCCCATCTTGGTCACTTCGTGCCGTGCATTTTCCTCCGCTCCATTACTCCTGCGACATCCGGTACGCGCGCTCAAGGGATAAATATCAGGGAGACAAAAGATTCCGGCTTGCCGGTAAAATATGAGGCTGTGGTGGCAGAGCAGCCTCGGGCACACGCTGCAAGAACATGTCGAGGAGAGGGAAAAAAACACACCGCTGAGAGAGATAACGGAAAAGACACTTAGAAAAAAGAAAAAATTACAGAGGAAGAGCTAAAGGCTGCCATGCGATGGCAAAAATTTGAGATAGAAGCAAAGGTAAACAGAAGATAAAATTGAGAAAAAAGGGGGGAGAGAAAAATTCGGAAGATCAAGAAATGGATGATAATAGTATACGAAAGACACTTAAAGGAAGGATGAGGAGCAGTGTCTAAAATCGGAGTGAAAAAAGATTAACTACATAGGCAAATGGTTTTGGAAATGATAATAATAATGAGTGAATTTAGAGAAAATTAGTTCTCGCGAATAAATTTAGCAAATTAAAAAATTTTATTAAACTTTTATGATAAATTTTTTTATTAAATTGACATGTTTAATAATTATGAATATACTCTTTCGTCTAAAAGAAGTTAATACTTTTTCTGTGGAGTACATAAATAAACTATTTATAACTCATTCTTTAAGTCAGTAATTCTATACTAAAGCTTTGAGTCGCTGTCTGCTCGTAATAGACTACACAGACGAAATTCGGTAAATGATTAATTAAGATTATTTAATTATTTAGTTTGCTTCATACAACCCCCACAACACCTTGGCACGAAATAATTAATAAGTTAGACACCTTCGTTTAGCTATATAAAATTGACTTCATAATTTATTATAAAAAGGCGGTTGATTTACGTATATCTCGAAGCGCTTAAGATAAGACGATGGATATGAAAAAGAGGCGCATAAAGGTGGAGTGCAGCTGTGAGCTCCAAAGGGTAAGGCTATAAATTCTGGGACAATCTCGTTTTGCATTCCCTCACGATAATGTCCCTCTTTAATTATTTATCACCAAAAGGAACTCGAGAGCAAAAACATGTCCTGTTCGATGAATTTGCGAAAGAAATTAATGAACAGAATTTCATATTTCGCCGGGGGTCGCATGCAAATTGCCCCCGCCCCCCCGCGCATTACACTTTACAATGTGGGTTTTCTGGAAAGTTTCGTTATACACACACGCCGACTTTGTTACTCGCTTCAATCAGGTGCTTTAAAAGCTACTTTCGAAAGAATCTTTAAACCGCTTTATTGCGAAATGGTCTTCATTACTGACAGGTAACAAGTGTAGTTTCACCATTTATGTATTTATTTTGTATTACACAGTTTTTAAGTTTGGATGGTATGATAAGAGTTTGGAGGATTTATCTATTGGTTTTTTTAACAAATAATCTGAATGTAGAAGTGATTTTTTCAAATGAAAGGACTTTGTTGATTACTACAAACTATCCTATTTTATTATAAAGTGTATATTTCACCATACGCTGGTCGAAAGTAAGCCTTTCACTTCCGACTCAGAAATGTTCATCAGGGTAAAAAGAACCACCACAGTACACTTGTTTCCAATTTTACCTGTTCTTGGATTCTAAGTCTTTTCCTATTTAGATGCGCAATATACCATAAAATTAGTATCACAGTTAAAAGTTTGCTGAAGCGTTAATCATCTATTTAATAGAAGAATGTTTGAAACGTGTAATTGTTACGTACTTAATCAAGTAAAGTTTGTATTAAAAATTAACATTTCGTCATAAAAATCTGTTCCAAGAATCTTAGCAATTATTATTAGTACATTTTTTGTCATTCTACAAAACAAATCTGAAAGTACCTGTCTATAAATATAGTTGTACAGGAAAAACTTTGAAGGTCGAACATTATGCAATAAAAAACAAATATTTTTATTTCTTAATTCAAATTAAAAATCGCACTGGTCCTCATAGTGTCAAAAACTAATTAATTCAATAATACTTTTCCCTTTCTAATTAAAATTGAAAAAATGTCATCACAAGTGTAATTATTAGAGGAATGCAAGCGATGCAAAGAAATAGAGAAGGAAAAAATAATTGATTGGAGTCGCGACATGAGGATCCCTCGGGAAATTCCTGGTATTCACATTAGCAGAAAGGAAAGAAACGGCGCGAGAAGACGATCTAAAAAAAGAAAAAAGATAGATGAAAAAAGTGAGTCAAAATTGTTCGTATGTAGGAACGTCTAGTCATGCAGACTTAATTGGGACCATGCTCTTGCAACAGTCAGCAGAATCAAGAATTACTGTATTAAGTTAAATATTTTTTTGCAATTCTGTGCATAAAGTTAGTGTCTAAAGTTCTTTTGAAGCGTGTGTCTAGGGCGTAAATTTTACTTTACACATGGGATAAATTAACGCACGGTTAACAGTGTGTTAAATATTCTTTACAGTGTATAATAGTGCAAAAAAGTCTTTATGCATAGTTACTAACGTGCTAAGTAAATTTTTCAAAAAAAGTTTTGATTTGAAATTTAAATATCGCGCTCCTTTTTCCAAATTTTTCAAATGTTAAAACTCGTTCAGACTCCAACATAGGTCGCAAATACATTTATACAAGATATTAAAGGTTTATTAATATTTATACAGGATAGAAAACAAATCAGCCGGCCGTTGCATTCAAACGTCAAAGTCGGAAATTCATTCGTTCAGTTAAGAATGTATTTGTTTTTAGAAAATGGAAAGAGATATAAATTATTCACCTAGCTAGCACGAGCCGAAGGTGAGAACGAAGGTTATGTATACAGCGGCATATACGAATTTTGCCAAAAAATCTGTGGGGTGAACAGATGTTAAAAATAATATTAAATTAATATTAAAAATC
>JAPYZA010006884.1:0-12049 GCA_030522685.1 Eupelmus azureus
AAGTTGCTACATTAAACAGGTTCAATCATAACATAGTCATAATTACATGTACAAATAGATCTGTTCGTTGACTCTAAAATTTTACTTCAATAAGAGGAATTGAAGGCGTTTTGGGATTACAATTTTCATTCGCAAAATACTATTTTTTGTATTTAAGAATTTATAATAACTGAATGAGATATAAGAATAATAAAATGTTTCCATAATTGTAATGAATGAACAATACTATATGCAACATATCATACCGGAAATGCATAGGATGACTGCGCCACACAGCCAGAGTTTAACAAATATCGAAATTGCTTATAAAATTAAAGAACTCATCCTTTCAGCCAATCAATTACGAAATAACCAATCAGCAGTAAACCCCACATCAATTTACCACAATAAAAAGTGTCATCACACCAAAGCCATCTCTTATTATCCAATAAAAATTCAATAACCCATAAAAAAAATAGCAATTCCCATCCAACCACTAATCAAAAACTAACCACACACCGCTGACCAACACATACACCAATCCTTTAACACGCCAATGCGCTCGGAGCTCTATAGACGCTCGTATCCCACCGAAAATCGCGCGAGCCTCGCAGCCCCCCAAGGCGCATCCATAATCGGTCTCGATGATCGCTGAGAACAGGCAGAGAAAAGGAGAGAGAGACAGAGCTTCGAGGAGCGTCGCGTCGCACGACAGCCTGCCGCCGCGCCATCATAAAGTCATTACGCCTGTGGACAGGTTCGAGACCACCGAGTGGTCCTCTTGTATACCTGCTTGAGCGCCCGGCGGATTCGCATTTTTCGGGGAAGATCGCACGAGAGCTGCCGTCTCCTTCCCTTTTTCAGGATCTTTTGTGATGCCAGCGCTGCGCGGAGCTGCGATGGATTCGTATGTATACCGGCTGCAAAGTGGCCGAGGATTTTCTTTATGGTTAGCTATAGGATTACGGATGTTTGAGGCTTTAACTAGTTTCCTGTTGGTTTTTCCGTTCGATAATGTTGGGATGAGGAAAAACGGAAACAGTTGCGCGTATGACAATAAATGAATAAGGGTGTTATGAAGTTGTTAAATTGGATACGTTGTGCGCATGTAAAGTGTACGTGTGAGGCTTTAAAACGTTCACTGAATACAAATGGGTGTATTATATGTAAGTACGTAACTGATCATCCCCGTATGCTAGTTTAGTAAATAACTTCGAAGCAGGGAGTAAAAATATAGTAAAGAATAAAAATTAATAGATATTAATGAACAAATTGTAATAAAAATAAAATAAATACGAAAAAAGTATTATCATCAGTGCAAGTTTTAATAATAAAAAAATTGAAACTAATTTCAGTTTTATTTTATTAGTATAATTATTATATTCGTTATATATTAATTACAAAATTAATAATCGTTAGGAAAAATTCGAGAACTTTAGGCATTAGACAATTTTGTCTAGAATTCTCAAGAAATTTCCTCGGCCACTAACTAGGTGCACTTGTTTTCTCGTGCCCGAAAAAAAGGTAAAGTCTACGGCTAATCGTCTGGACAAAGAAAAGAGAGACAGAGATTTGCCGCCACGAAGCGAGCCGATAAAGAGGAAAAAAAGGAGTCCCCATTCGAAGGTCACGGGCCGTAATTTGCAAGAAAGCAGCAAAGGTGAGAAAGACGTTCCTTCCTCGCCGAAATAATTTCTGCTAGTTTGACCTTTTTCGCCGTCGAAGCATATTTATGAGTTTACGATCTTCTCTTCTTTCGCAGTCTTTGCATACAGTTTGGCTCTAAGAAAAAGACGTGCAAGTGTGAAGAAGGACGACGTCAAAGACAGAGAACAGTTTGAGTAAAGGATATGAGTAGACATAGTAGTTATAAGTTACAATGTACAACTGACAAAGATCTTCGCGTGGAATTTTTTTTTAAATTCACCAATGGAGCTAGCCGAATAAAGAGAACGAACCAATGACATTACAGTGTTTCAAAAAATTCCATTTAAATATCTTTATGTCAGGTGGATATTAGGATTTTTTAAAATCTTTTTATGCTTTCTTAAATAATATCAATCACACCCTGCCGCGAATAAACACATTTCTTAATAAATAAGCGCAAAATCGGAATAGAACGAACATACTCAAAATTATTGTAATATTTTACAAATGGAGGAAAGATATATAAATATAATTACTGTAATAATACATAATAATGTATTAATTATATATATTTATTAAATTAAATTTATCAAGAAGCGCGGCACCCTCTTCGATGGCAAGTAGGCGAAGAAATCGTTGGCGCTTTCATGCCTTTTATAGACTTAAATGTCGTGTTTAACAAACCATCTAAAACCAATTTTTATAATTTCACCAGAGTTTCATATATTTTTTTATTGGTGAACTTTTATAAAGGTATACACAGCGTGTCAGCTAAAGAGTGCAGGCTGCGTGCTACTTCTATATAGGATATGTATAAATTCTTATCTTAAATACAATATAAACAGCGGCATCAACTCCTACTGGAATAGGAGTTCACACTTGTCAACCAAAATAAAATCAATCGAAATATTACTGCAAAGTTATTGAAAAGTTTCGGTATTAGTAATAAAGTATGATATCAATTTTATGGTATAAATAATATGTGGAGCAAAACCTTTAATGCCAGTTGTGGGAAGCGTATTATAAACTTATAATATAACAATAATAGCACAATATTGAAACAATATAACTACAGTATTAAGACATACTGATACAATATTGACACAATATTAAAACAATAATTTTAAAATATTAACTCAATGTTGCTATAATGTTGCTGTAATATTAACATAATATTGCTACAATATTGACAATATATTGGCACATTATTATGAGAATATTGTTACAACGATGACACAATGTTGCTATAATTTTGCTACAATATTGCTACAGTATTGGCACAATATTAACATATTATTGATTTAATATTGATACAATATTGTCACGATATTAATATCATATTGATACAATATTGTGTCAATATTATAACAATGCATATTGTGTTGATATTGTGTCAATTTTATGTCAGTATTGTGGCAACATTATAACAATATTCAATCAATATTATAGTTATATTGTAACGAGATTATAACAATATTGTAATAATAATGTAGAAATATTGTTTTAATATTGTTGTTGCAATATAAGTTTATAACACATTTTCTACACCTGGCATTATAAACGTTTTGCTCCATATATTATTTATGCCATAAAATTGATATCACCCCTTCGTAGGAATATTCATGCTGTAAAACAGATGAAGATAATTACTTAAACTAAGTAGCGAGGATTTAGATATAACAGCCACAGCAACTTCGGAAATTTGAATAATACCTGATGGAGCTGATCAAAAATGTAAAGTAGCGTGTCTAATCGAAAATATTTTGAGATTCAGCAAATCACGTACTTCAAATGCTTCAATATGAACTTACATTTAGTTATTATTTACTTAATTAAAAGTTAACAGTTATTAACTACAATTTTTAAGATAATAATAAAGCTATTATCAAGTCATCTAATTCTTTTTTATTTTCAGTCATTGAGTCAAACAAATTGCATTTTGAATGACTTCATAGCATCCTGTTATTTCTTTAAGTATACAGAAATAGAATAAATCTAATAATAAATCTGAGAATAAAATGTTTTTGAATACTGATAATAGTAATAATCTATGAAAAATTTAAGTACATATTGGATGCAGATTTATTTTACATTACATACATATTGGCATCCATCGATAACATGAAAAAATATTCAATTACAAAGATTGAATCAAGCATAACTGCATCTTTCGAGGTCATTACGCAATTAGTACAGGTGATGGCTGGTTACAGCGAATGTGTATAAGACAATACATGACAAAAAGCAAAGAAGCTTTTTCAGATGATCAAGCAAATGTTGACAGAATGATTATTTATTGTGAGTTTCAATGCTCTGTGAGATAATATAATTATATATGTTTTGAGCAAGCTTGATAAATTAAAATCAAAACTAAATGATGAATTTTAAAGAAATCCAAAATATGATTAATTCTAGTAATATTTATAAAGAAAAAAACATAAAAATATTAAAAGAATATTTAAATTTACATAGATAGTAATTTTCAGATACAAATATGAATATAAGTTTCGTGATTACTTTATTAGTTATTCTAAAACATTATAGCATGAATAATTTTTTTAATTTATAATCAAACATGACCTATTCTTGCTTATGCTACAAAAATGGCACTTACTTAATCAATTTGTAAAATAATTTTGTCAATTTTACATTAAAATCTGGCAATAAACATTTTTCAGATTCAAGGAATAATGTACTTTAAAAACAATTTAAAAAACTACTCTATTTTATAGCAATATAAAAACTTAAAAAATTTCTTTGTGCTAGAATAAGTTCTTATAAAACATTAAATATTTAAAAACAATATTTTTAAACTATTTTAGCAATTATGGCAAAACATGACATTTCTCAAATTGCGGATAGATACTTTCTGAAATATTTCGTTAAAAAGTTCTTAAATATTTTGTGCAAATTTTCTAATACATTAGGACGGGAATTTCACGAAATATTTTCAGAATACTTTAGCAATATTTCATAAAATAATTAAAATAAATTTTTAAAGCTATATTTTATAAAATATTTTTTAAATAATTTATAGCTTTTCAAGAATCATTTCTAATATATTTTAGAATTATTTTCTGAATATTTTCCGGAAGAGTTTAGGTCACTCATGTTCCTAAAATATTTCATGAATGACTTCGAAGTTTGAAGAAAAAAAAGTTGAAGTGAATAAGAACGATTATCAAGTTTGTATTCAAATAAATAAGAAAATTTATGAAAGTAGTATAATAATATCAATGGTATAAAAAATTAATAAATAAATATTGTATATTTAAGTATGAAATAATGTGCACACGTACAAACAGTGAAGAGGAACGTCATTTAGTTGTTAAGAATTTTACATCATCGAGTACATTAAATTTAAACTTTCTACATAGATAATGTATAATATAAGCTTTAGATGAATTCGAGCCTTAAAGTATTTCATTGCGGAGTTTATCAACAGTACCGAAAATGTATCGACATAGAATCATCTGGCGGCGCACTCTAGTGAATAAAACGAAAAGTTTTACCTTCACATTATACCCGCTTATGATAACTTTGGGTACCACATTATCTACAAATGGTAGACAGATTTGAAGTAAAAAAACATTTATCAGTACTTCAAAAATTATTAAGAGAATGTCGGAGTTTAAAAAAAGAATTTTCAATCGATATAATGAAACACCAGAAATGTAAATTATATAATTAACATTCATTCGTTAAAGTAAAAGTCAAAGAATTTTCAAAATAAATATTAATAGCAAAATCTAATTATATTATTCCTATGATCTAATTACTCGAGCATTTGCAAGATGCCAATAAGCTGAAATAGTGCATCTAACAACTGCTCTTTTATAGATGATAAAAATTCGCAGATTGCGGGGTTTTCATATCAGTTTAAAAATTTATATTACTGGCTGAGGAAACTTCCACCCCTTTTTTAATGACAATTCACATCTTCAGATGGGACTGGACAGTTAGTTACACATCGATACTTCCAGTGCAAACATCGGAGTTTTGACGTCTCTGTAGCTTTAATTCTTAGAAGATTATAAAATAAATTGGATTAAAATAAAATTTAGTTTTGTTTTGTCAAATAACATTACTATTTATAGAAATAAAGAACAAAATGCGTCTGATAATTGTTATTCTGGCTCTCTCCAGCATTTGCTGCATTGAATTAAGTTTTTAAATTAATCATAATAACATTGATACAATTAGATACTTACCATATCTCCTATTTTTATAATGACACAAATTATAACAAATGTTTTTAAAGTATATATAAATCTCAAGTTTATAATTAACTTTAACTCTGAACTTCGTAGGCAGGCTTAGATATCGCGATTGAAAAAAAATGCGTAAATCAAATTGGTATTGATCTCTCTACATTTAAACTTAAAATTCATAAAGAACTATCAGCGAATGATGAGGATCAAAAAGTCAAGTGCGTAATATTTTGTATGATGGAGGCTTCTAAAATAGTAAGTTAAAATGTTAAAACTTTTATAATATCTGAACTTATTTTTAAGAAAATGAGTAAAAATCCATTCACTTTATGAAAATTTATAAGTGTGTTTATCAAAATATATAATGAAAGTTCATTTCATAAATATATACTTTAGTTAAGTACTGAATTTAATTTTGTGAATTTGCAGATGAATAGTGATGCTACAATAAATATAAATGGCTTTTTAGCAGAAATCGGTGCCGGAATAAGAAATTATCATTATGCTCGTACGATTGCAGATGTTTGTGATATAAGTAAGTACATTTATTTTATCCAGTTTTATGCGACGTTTTTTTACTTCATATTTTATTTTACGTTTCATCGTTGATAACACTGGGGTATAATACAAAAATGTTAGTAATAAATATTAATAAAAATATATTCTGGAGATATACTCTTTTAACAAAAAATATACTAAAAATTATGAATTTTTTAGAGGGAGAAAATACTTGCGATACTGCCTACAAAGTCTATACTTGTATAGACGTCGAAATAAACGAATTTCACATCAGTCACCGTTATACACGATAAGAATAATTAATTTTTTATTTTTAATTCTGTAGTCTCTTTTAGATAATAAAAACCATTTTATAAATTCTTTTGAAATTTTTATTTTATAATCACAAACAATAATTTTGTAGACAATCTTTATACATAGTTTTGAGTCCTCCTAGATTTCTGTATATCTTACAATTTAAAAATGAGTATAGTATTTACGAAATATTTTCACAGTAATAAAGATCGTTAAATAACTACTGCCATAATTGAAGTAACAAGGCAGTTGGTAAAGCGAGCGGAAGTCTTTGTATGTATGTTAATAAAAGTATTGTAAGACATAAAGCGTTAAAGTTTTCAATTGACAAAATACCTCATAATGTTTTTAAAAGGTTCATTAAACCATTTCATAGGTGTTATGATTGTATGAGGTGACGTTAACTTGCGAATCGGAAATTTCAGTCAGACCATAGTTGTGGTGCTGCGAGACTCTAACTTGTACTCGCAGTTTAATGGATTCAACTAAACATGGTAGAATTCTTGTCACTGATAGTGAGATGAAAAATCTCAGAATAAAGATTTATCAAAATAAGTTCTTAATACGGAACATTATTTACAAAATGTTAAATATTAAAATAATAAAATTACAATTATTAGTCATATTTGTAATATTATAAAATGTTTATTTCTTATATAGTTAACAAAACTCATGTTCCTTTTATGATCTTTCTTATTAAAGTATATAATCAATGTTAAATAGTTAAAAGTATGTTGTACAAATATTACTACACATGAAATATCAGTATTTATCAAGATTGTATAAGGAGTATGAAATGTATTTACCTGTAAACTGAAATAATTCGAAGCAAGTGAATTAAGATCATGATGGCAATTAATTTAAAAAGCTCACTTATATTTCAGCATTTTGTAAAAAATTAAAAACAAAAAGGTACTACAGTGGAAAGATTCATATTTAAAAAAAGTTATTAAAAGTTATTAGTCCACGGTGAACCGCAAAATCAACCATATCCGTTGTCCGCTCCACCTCACGTCAAAGCACTAAGGGTCGATGTGACAAAGCCTTGTCACTGAAAAATCCAGGCAAAGGATATAGGAATGATTATAAAATGCTTTCTTTCCAACTTTGCTGATTATTGCGTATTTTATTACAAATAAATACATGTTTTAATAAGACAAAATAAAAATAATGACTATAAGGTAGTTATGCAAAAAGCTGATGACTGTACAAATAAATAAAATTTTATAAAAAAAACTATGAATGACTTGTAAATTACAAAAAATATATAGTTATATCGTTAACATGAAATGAGATCATATATTCCACATAAACGAATACATATTTGTTTCAGATAAAAAATTAATTTTACACAAATTACTAGAAAACGAATAAAAAATAAACTCCAAAACCCACCATTGATACAATTAACTCAAAAGCTATGCATCCCAATACTCTCCCAAAAACAAAACAAAAACAATCCTAATTTCCCATCAAAATTGTTAGCCCCACATACTCTCAAATGAACATATCCTACCAATTTTCCATTCCGATCTTTTTAGCGCTCAGGTACGGCAGGCGGCTTTGGCGCAGGAGTCCTCTTTTTGACAGCACGGATCGCCCTCCTCCTCCGTACAAGCTATCGCCTTGACTGTGCAGGGCCTGGTGCCAGGCACGCAGACGATGGGCCTACAGTCGATCTCGCAAAGCGACGGCCCGGTGTAGATGGTCAGGCATTTGCCCTGGATTATGTAGCAGTAGGCCATCGCTAGGACGGGCTGGCCGGAGTACGGCTCGTGATGAGGCCTCGGCAAGTGGCCAGCCATGTCGATATGCGTGTACTTGAGGGGCGCGCAGCTCGTCAGGCCGTGCTGCAACGGACACGAGGAGGGTGAACGTCAGGGGAGCCCAGATTTTGGAAGCTGTGATTGATGTCGGGAGTAGTCAAGTGGGATGGAAAGGGAAGGTTTAGGTGTTGAAAGGATAGTTTCGTTGCTGGAGGCATGTCTTGGAAGGGAGCTAGTGGTTGGGCTTTTTTGTGTTTGTGGTAAGTAGGGTGAATATGAAACTGTGGGTCGTACATCAATTGTTGAAAATTTTAATATGGTTGTTAGAAATATTAAAAAAGTATTTATAATTGGCGAATTAAGTACAAATATATATTCAGGCCTGATTAAGAATAGACCTGAACTGTAAGTATATTCATAATAAATAATTATATAATAATCTATTCTTATGATTTAATTCTCAGAAACTTTTAGTAGTTTAAGTTTTACAATAGTTATGTACAATATTATTTAAAGGAAATAAATGAGACTTTCCAAATTAAACTCGGATACTTTCATCACTTCAGTTATCCGTTAACAATGTACGGTTATCTTATACATCTTTTTTAATTGTATTTTTATATTTCAGATCTATTCTTAAACGAAATGCATCTCAATTTTTAAGGTTTATATAAATAATATCATATTCTTAATAAATATTCGTTATCAAAAATCTTTTTTTCTACTTGTATAAGGGATAAAGACGTAAACATCTCTTTAAAGAACTTGCAAACTACATATATTTTATTTTATAAAACATTAGAGCAATATAATCAAGTATAACTTCTTTCAGCTGAAGTGTACAATATTAGACAATTAATTACAGTACATGCTCTCATCAATCTTTAACTCTCTCGAATTAAAGAAACGCACTTAAAAGTAGTTCAAAACAAAACAAAATAAAATAAAAAAGAAAATTTTCATTTTTCAGGGCTCTTGGGATCCTTGCTCCCGGCATCGAGATTCTCCGGGAACTCGTTGGCAAAGAAGCGCTTGGCTAGTGAGAGCAACGGCGCTCCAGTCGCCGGGTCCGGCAGGTCACCCGCACTGGGTGCGATGTCGATGTGAGTATATCTGAGCGGCTTCTCTCCTTTGTTCTCATGCTGGAACACGTTAAACGTGGTATTTGTTTAACAATTGCACTTCTGTGAATTTATTTATGACGATCTGGTGGGTATTCTTGGATGATTTGTTGAAAGATGCATGATATCTTGATCGAAAGGAGCTAATGATAGGGAAGAGTTTTGGAGGAATAAAAGCAAAACGCATAAAATTAAATCTAAGAAAATGAAAGTTGATTCAACGTGAATGAAAAAAAAGTGAGGAATAAGAATAGACTTATTAAATAATTTGATCGAAAATAAATAGTATATTACGCACCTAGGGAGGAAAAATAAAGAATGTCCCAGACCGCATGTAAATCGATAAACATTCGATCTGAGACCTTCTTTATTTCCTCCCGTAGTCCTTATATAATTTTTCACCATACCCGGGCCGAAAATACCACTTTCCTGATTTCGAGCCGGGAGCGAAATTAATACTTTCGGCCAGGGTATGGTGAAAAACAATTTTTTTAATTTATGAATATTATTCTTAATTCTAAATTATATTTACATCGTAATAAAGATAAAATTCACTCAAGCTTATACAATATTAAATATAATACGATAAAGTAAAACGAGCAACTGCAGGAAACCCTAGCTGTTGTGTCTGAATTCTTCTGATTAGTTAAAAATTAAGTAATTTATAATATAAAATTACTTAACCTTTTAATCAACCATAGAAGCTTGGTAGCTAAGTTTCCCCGTAACTGTGGATCGCTTTACCCCAATTTTCGGTGAAGTTGGTACAATTGAATTCCATCAATTAATACTTAAAAATCCCTCAAATTAAAATATAACTGTCTTTATCTTATTTCAAATAAGCTATTATAAAAAAATAAATTATCGATAAAATAAAGTATTTTAAATCAAAGAATTTTAATAAAAGTATTACGTACATCAAAAAATTTTATACCACTCTAACCTCAAAATCATAACTTTAAGATGATTTTTCGGCTCTCGTGGTATAAAATACGGTTCGATACTGGTGCGTAAGGTGACCCTCGCTTCGCTCGGGCGAAAAACGTCTCACGAGGCAAATAACCGCCTTCCACACCCGTATCGAAATGTACTATTTCGAACTAACTAAGATGCTTCTAATAATATTGATATAGTTAATCCGTATACAACATCTTAAAGTTCAGAGAACACTTCTAGCCACAGTCAATCGAGAAGAAATCTAAGTATTGATTGAACATAAGTATAAAAGCATTTTATTAGCTGCACGGAAAGAATGATAATATTCTCGTTGATTTAAATGTGATACAGTAGCTCAAATTTTCAGCCCTATTTACTTTTTTACTCGACCATTCGTAAACAGTATAAATCATACAAAATTATTTGTTGCGTAACCATTTAAAACGTAAAGACTGTCCGATACGTATCGCTAATATCTTACCGACCTTAAAAACAATCTTTCACAATATCAAACCCTAACAAATTCAGTCAAAGTCTAAATTAAAATCCTAAATATACAACGCATCCTTCAAAATTCCGCATCACAAAAGACGTCTCGAATAAGACAGACCACAGCTCCTGGTTGGTTACAGCGAATTCGCAGCGGGAAGCGACAATGAAAAGGCATTTCCGCGGTGTGCCCGCGCTTGCAGCCCGCAAGCGCGATGATCCAAACACGCCGCGCGCGAGCGCAGCGTGTCAGCTGCTGTCGCGCGCGTCACATGGCACGAGCGGGCGAGGATGCGTGTCAGAAAGTGCGGATGACGCGAGCGGGCGCGCAAATTCATCGCCAACGGAAATCGGAAACTAATGGCCAGCCGCCGAAATCGAAATGTAATGATTTCGGGCGCAGTTCCGCTCTGGTTGTATTATGCGGATGAATTGCGGATTGTCTGCTTTTGTTATGAATATTGAAAGTTTGTTTTTAATTATGCACTGTGTTTGTTAATTTGTGCAGAAAGTGTACATTTTTAATGATAGAAAGAGCAAAGACTGTTTATCGATTTATCACCTGAGATGAGAATAAAACGTTCGATTAACCAGTTAAGCCAATATGTTACCTGCAAGTGACATGTCGAAAAACAGATTTTTTTCGACATTTTTTTCTCTTTCAATTACTCTCGTTGCTGACATTTCGTAAACTATCAACACAATATAACACAAGCTATCTGATTTAGTTCCTCCAAGATTATAAAAAATGAATGTTAAAAAGCTTAAATAATGCTAAGAGGATCTCGAGCTTAACAAGTTAAATACTATATGCGTACTTGTAAGATTTGCATAAAAGAAGTAAATAATGATTTCTTGCGTGGTTTCCGTAAACTCTGCAAAGCATTTAACACCATCAGATTTGCCGCAGGCGCAATTTCTACCCTAAATGGCTTTCGGTTGTTTAACAGGGGCTTTTGTCTTATTTATCCGTCGGCAGCACGAGCTCCCGTTTTAATCAATGTAAATATCGCGCAATCCTGATGCTACCTACGTGGCGTATAGTACAACGCGCTACAGCACTTTCAAGGAGAAATGAAAGCAGCAT
>JAPYZA010006885.1:0-18659 GCA_030522685.1 Eupelmus azureus
GGCTCTCTCCGTGTTGTCGCAGGGGGCAATTGGTAATATCGATCGGCGCGAGGCTCGTGACACTTTGCCGCGAGTAGGAAGTGTTTGCCGAAGGAGAAAATCAATTTTTTATTAGCCGAGCTTTTTAAGCCATTCGAGGCTGCTTCTCTGGGGAGTGATGTTGGATGTTTCTATTTCTGCTTGATGGCTCGGGGAGGTTGGGATCTGGAAATCGATTGTAATTCGACGTGTAATGGTGGTACTAGTTTTTGCGGAAAATTTATATGTTTCAGAGAAGCAGAAAGATTTATTGAATAAATGGAAAAAAGTGAGCATAAACTTTCGTTTATTTAATTATAGTTTATAAAATTGCTGATACAATCGCTGGAAATGTGGGAAGAAGTTACGATTGACGTTACTTCTAAATAAAAGCTACGCGGAGAGAAAGCATAACTTTTTCGCCAATTTTATATTCTGACTGACTAATCTCGGACATCATCTACTTATAGTAGTTGATTTTACTGAAATCGGTAATATACGTGAATAAACTTTTCTTGAAAACTGACTCGACGTTTTCCTAATTTAAATCTTGTATCAAGTTGCATCCGATTAGAGATTTCTCAAATTATATTAAATTTATCCTCTAATAAATACGTCTATAAGATCATTAAAACTATATAAGAATAAAGTAACAAGCCTAACAATCATAAATGTTATCTCCAACTTTACACACACTGAAAAATATGGTACAACAAATATTATATTACTTAGAAAACCAGTAACGCCTTCGAAAAATCAACAAAATTACTATGTTTTATAGCAAAATTTACTATATAGTCACAGATTTCCTATACAATATAATAATATCTGTTATATACTATTTTTCTCACTGATTTTAAAACATTCAACTTCCTCAAATTTAAACTTAAAAAGACCAATGCAAAATCATTGTTTTCAAGATCAACGGAAAAGAGAATAAGTAACGACCTCTCTCACAAACCCTTAAAACTGTCTCCACCCCGCCTTTTCGCATCATTACCGCTCTTAATTCTCTCTTTGTGTCGCTTGCCCAGAAAAACGGGGGTTGATGCATCAAGCCGCGACGCACATACACGCAATGTGGGCCGTCGCCGCTCGAATCGATGGAGCGAGCCACAAGAACGGCTTTGGAAGACGTCTCGCGTCGGATCACGTTTTCCGGACGGCTCTTTAACCCCGATTCCCCGCCGCTTATTAATTTCGACGTGTGGTTGCCGGCGCGATAAGCGTCTTGTTGATCCGATGAAAAATCAAAGCCATATTTAACAGGCACTTACGGAAATCTATATTGCGTAAGTGTTTAAGAGCCATTGATTTCTGTTTTTGCACGCCGAGAGACGCGCTAAGTAAAATGTAATGGCACAAGAGGATAGCTTTTCACCGATTCGCGTTCGATTTCTTCGATTAGCCATCGCTAGCTCGCTAAATAATGTTGCAATATCGCGCGCGCTCGCGAGGCTCGATGAAAAAAGTCGCGAGGATAATTCCATGTTTTATTGAACGGCCGGCTTTCTCAAGCCAACGCACGCGCGTTTAATCGGCCGGCGTGGGAATAGAATTTCTTTATCGCGAATTGTACGCTTGTTTTCATTTTGATTGACGATTACAAAAAGCCGGCGGCGCTGCAGGAAAGCTTGATTTAGATGTTCTTTAGCGCGGTAAGAAACTCATTTGAATAATGCGCTTATGATGTTTGGTTCTGATTATTGTAATGTTCGTAAGTTTTTGTTTGTAGGGATTGTGATGATTTGTGATTGGGAGTAATCTCATTGCAATGGGAATTAATTTCTTTTTTTTTGACGTCTAATAAGTAACTGAATACTAATATTAAAAGAATTTAAATAGTCTAATTGAAAATTTCGCTTGCTAGAACATACAATTTTTTTAATTTTTCCCAGAGACTTAAAAATTTTTCAGAAAAAGTTCACTACGTGTCGCACATTTTTCACAATTACTCCAAACTGCACACTTCTCTCAAACTCAACGAGAAGAAAAAAAAGAAAATCGCGTCAAGTAAAAAAATACGTCCCCACTCGCGCAATCCTCGCGCCATCGCAGCGAGAGCCGCCTCTAATTACACAAAGCTCGCTCGCGCGAAGAATAAAGCAAGCTCGCTCGACAAAAAAAGGAAGCGAAGAGTATACACGCACGGAAGCGAGAAGCGCGAGGCTCTATACTTGCCCCAGTTACTCGCCCCAGGAATCGCTTTTTTCCGCGTCCCGAAAAGCTGCAGTCCCCCCTGCTTCTTTTTTTCTTTAACGACGGCGTAATTCATGCACGCATATATATATATTAAGATGGAGATCTTTATCCGAAGAGTGTACGTTTCAAGAGCGGTGGCCTGCGTACACGCACCTATACAAGGTTGCGCGTATAGGTACGTACATACACAATTGGTCGCGGCGCCTGGTGTGAATATACTGTAATTTGATATTTACTGCACGCGAGGAGGGGACAGGAAAAGGGGGGACGAGGGCCGAGAGTGTAACGGTTCGTTATTGGCGCGTGGTGTGCTTCAGCCGCTGTTGTTGTCGAGATCTCTTGGCGATTTTTTTCGGTTATTGTTGCGTAAGGAGTGGACGTACGGTACTTGGTTTCGTGCGCGAGAGATTCGAATGATGTTTTCAAAGTTTTGACGGCTGATCGGGATGTTGATAGTCTGCTTATGTGGGTTTAGAGGATGGGTATTGTGGTAACGATAGTATGTTGTCGTTGGGTTTTATGTAAAAGGATGATTGTTGGTTGTTGAAGAGGTATAGGAAAGCATGTCTTTATATGGATATTGAGGAAGTTGAAGGCGACTGCTCGTTAATTGTAAAGGCCATTTTTATATAGCATAGCTTCCAGGAATTGTTCAATCGATAAGGTATCCAAGCAGTTTCAAGCGATTGAATATTTCATACTTTTACGCAGAATGCACATTCGTGGCATTTGATGCATTGTTAATCTAGCTCCTTGAATTCCGATCCATAATTGTCTTGCCGCGTCCGCAATTGAAGTATAGATTCTGTACTCTCTGAAATAATAATAAAGTTCCGTTTACTTTCTACAGTCTGTAAAATACCTTAAAATAAACCAGCCAAAAAATTTCCTTATTTCTTAAAACTCAAACTCATCAAACCACTTAATTAATTACTCCACTCAGCCTTCCACTAAAAAGTTCACCTATCCAAATTAAAAAAAAAAACCAACCTTACACCTGGCGCACACCATCTCCCACGCAGGGCAACAGTCGAGCAACGCTACACGCGCTATCAACACAGCAGATCGCGGCAAAACTCGCTCGCTAACGTCTCGAGCCGACGCTTCCCCTCTATATATGAAAAAGCGGAAAATATAATAACAGCGCACGGCGCCACATCGACACGTGCGTAATGTAAATGCGCGCAACGGTGATTCTGCAGCAGCAGCAGCCACGTCGACCCAGTTCGAAACAATTCCTTTATGCATCTACGCTCGTCCCCTTTTTTCTCGCTCTCGGGCGCGTTTCTACCTACACGTCGAGCATCATATTTATAATTTCGCGACCCGATTCTCTGCGCGTGTGCTTTTTTTTCGGAATATAATGACGAGAATCGATGTGGATTATTAAATTGCATTGCCGAAGCGCTGGGGGCGGTGAGAGAGCGGTGCTATTTTCGGAGCGCGGAGATCGTGAATTTTTTACGGGGACGCTGCGGAGGAGGACGTTTCCTTGTTTTCGCGCGCGCGGATGTATGAAAATTCATGATTTCTCCTTTCGAAATTCAGATAGGACTGCGGAGTAGTATCGTGCGGGGAATGAGAGAGAAATTCGTATGGGCGACTGCTTTCACTGTGAGGAAGTACGAATTTTTGCCTTTGGATTATGAAATTTTCGACTTTTATCGGGATTAAAAAGATCGTTGGGTAAGAGGTTGTAATTGCGGCTTAAAAATCTTTTGAAAATTATGAATGTAAATTATCTTTTTTAATCTTACATAAGTATGTTTTATTTGACTGTAAAATAATTAAAATTTTGTATAAATTTTCATTTCTTTTTTTCAATATTCTAATCTGAAAGGAATTAAAAAAATATTATGCTTAACTCAGTAGATTAACCAATTCATCGAAAATTTACATTTTTAATAATAATTTATAAGTTAAAAAAGCAACCATTACTTAGAATCTAAGAATCTAATAATACTAACAACTTCCTTTCTCCTCGCAAACTAATCCCCAAAATTAACTCCCATAAGACCCAAAATTATATCTCACCTCACAGAGGAAGCAGCCAGTCTGTGCCAAAAATTTTTCCCGCCTGCGCCCGCGCTATTTTAAGCATTTTCACCTCGGCGCTGCATCCACTGGCCTCGGCGCGCTCACGCAGACGCAGACTCGCCTGCCTGCCAAAGCAAATATAAAGCGCTCGCCGCGGCTCGCGAGAGGACGCAAATATTTTAATGGGCCGGAGATGCGATACGCAGAAGCGAAACAGGAAACGACCATGTGAGGGCGGGGGAGTGAGAGAAAGAGAGAAAGAGAGGAGATGCATCGCCGGCACGATCTGTATATATATTTCGGCGCGTCAAGAGTGTGACTCACTCCCCTGTGTGTCAATCCCGTCTCGGGTTGAACGGTCGGTCGTTAAACCTTCGCTGAAAACAATAACACACGGTGTGTGCGAGGTCCCTGCGCTAATGATAATGATGATGATCACCGGCGAGAACGTTCGCTCTGGTTGTGCCGGGATGATTATCGTTTCGAGGTGCTTATTAATGAACTGGTTGGGCATCAATCATGCAATTATGAAGATTGCTGCAAATCACTGCATTTGGTGCTACTGGGGATTTAATTTTTAGGTCTGAGATACGTGAAAACGGTATTTCTGTTGGGTCCGTGTGTTTTGGTTGAAACAAGACAAATTGAGACTTTTTGGTTTGATGCGAAGTCGTTGAGATTTTACGATTGTACCGGTCGTGTTCCGAGCTTTTAGAAAGTATGCTCAAGATATTATAAAACGCACTCTCCGATAATGTATCAGGCAGTAACATTGCGGATATAACAATCAATAAAATCACGTGCGACACAGAAAGTCAGCCGTAAAACTTTATACCCTCCCCAAAGAAAAACTCACCTTCGACTTTCAATTTCAAGCCCTCCGCACAGTAATTAACCACAATAAAAATTACCCAACAACTCCTTCCTCCCCATCCCAAGTTTCACAATAATCCCACCACTCTCCAAAAAAAGAAAAGAACCGCACGCGAATCCCTCGCGGTTTCTCCAGCTCGCGCGCAAGCATATAGAAAGTCCAAAGGTGTCGCAAGCGCGCAGCGACTTTGTCCCCTGGCGCCAGGCACGCACACAACCAGAGAGCAATCAATATCAATGAGGAAGCGGCGAGAGAGGCACTCTTCCCTTTACGGAGCGAGCGGAATCCGGTGCACACAGCAGAGTGCGCGTCGACGTCGTCGAAAGGTCTCTCCACTCTCTTGTGGGCTGTGTCAATGAGTCATAGACGCGGCGACGACTCGCGGCGGAAATTCTCTGAGTGAGCGAACGGCCGAGCGAGAGAGGTGTATTCGAGGAGATTATTGCGAGCTGGCCGATGCTCTCTCGGTTCAGCTCGAGGGGTTTTCATTAGAGGAGGATTGGATTTGGCTTTTTGATTTGGACGAGTGGGCTGTCAGTGCTGAGTTGGCTGGGAAAAGGGAATCTGGTATAAAGCCGTGATGATTGTTGGGTAATGTGAAACAATGTTTGCTGAAGAGAGAAAATGATAGTGTTTTACGACTTGTGATGAGTAATGATTTAATCTTCAGATTGCTTAAAAAGGAAATGACAAATATAAAATTATGGCTTTAATCCTTTGGGATATACATTCGATAATTCTGGATACACAGAGGAATTATGAAACTTTTTGGAATTCCAATAAACTGAAAGCATTCTTGCTCATTATAATAGGATAATGTACCCAGTTTTTCGCAGAGTAGTTTTAACTGATAAATTATGAGGTATGCAGCAACATAACTGTTCAATTAGTTCCTCCTGAATCATACCTGTCCCTGAAATTACGAACGACCTTGTCTGCTCTTTCCTTGATTTGACGTTCACAAATTCGAACAATTCTTGTCTTCGTTTACTCAGGTCAAAACTTGTTGGCATTAGAAATAGTTTTTGGAATGCTGAATCATTCGCAGCGTAAATGCTAAATAGACAGCATTACTTGACATTTTTAAATGTTTTCTGCATTACTTAATGGTGCTTTTACCGCTGATTAAGCTCAATTTGACTTGTACTTTCAAAAGTTCAAGAATAAAACTTTGTAACCAGTTTCTGTTAATTCTTGAGTTAAAATTTTAATATGATAAGTTTATTAAAGATTTAATTACAAAACTACATTAAAAGCTGAGAATATTTTACCCGACAGAAAAATGTAACTTTCATACCAGCAATAATGACAGTCACTTTTTCTTTCAAGAAATCAAAACTTCAAATAAAAGAATTTCAAAACCATCAAACGTAACAAGCCAACACAACCCTCCAACCAAGCAGCGCACGAAAGCAATCTGAGGTGACAATACCGCACGAAGTACGGCTTCGGTCTGCACTTTCAGGTTCAGGGCTAAAAATAGCCGCGTCACGAAAGGCACAGAAACTCTCAAATCCACCTCCCTCCGCCTACTCCCCCCAGGGTCACGGCTGTCTCTTGGTCGCGTAAAAGAAAAGACTCGTTTCGTCTCTCTCGCGACAAAAAATCCATACCGTTAATCATGCAAAGTAAAGCTCTCTCTCCGAAAAGACCGGCGCACGCAACTGCCAGTTTCTCCTCGTGTCCGATGACTCATCGTGTGCACATCTCTCGTGTCGCGTGCGAGCGCCTCCAAAAACAGTCCCTCGCGATTCTCGTGACTGCAGAGAGCCGTTCTCGACCCTCGAAAAACTGCTGCCACCGCACGAGCTTGAAGGGGAGAAAAACAGAGGATGTAACCCGATATCCTTCTCTCTCTCTCTCTTTCTCTGGTTCGGGCGACGTTTTCATCGTCGCCGACAAGCGGGAGCTCGGTTGCGGTGCAGGAAGAAGCCGGAAGGGTTAGGAGACTGGAATAGATGGGAGGAGAGGTGGCTAATTAGATTAGAGGGAAATGTATACGAGATTCTTAATTTGTAAAATATAGCGTGTTTGCGTAAGGTGTTGGGAGAAAAATAACAGGAGACGCTTTTTGATGGGAAGAGGCAGTGAAATTTTTATTATTCTATTGAAAGTGATATTTGACATCTGTCTTACGTATATAGCGAAAGAAAAATGTTTTTCGAAAAAGTCCATGATGTATACTAGAATAGCTTTGTTTTTCTTTACAAAAGTAGGACATGTCATCACATTTTTTGGATGTCACTGACCTTTTCACGGGGTGGTATTTATGTGTAAATATGCAACNNACCGTCCCTTCACAAAATAGACGACCTGGCCTCAAATGGAGCACTCTAGCTCTGTTACCAAGATGACAAGTCATCGGATTCTTCCAGTGCCAATGACCTTTTCATCAAGCCTCACACCTATGCCACATCCACACACGACACGTTTTAATCCAAGGGATCCAAACCAGCAGCGGAAGGGTTAGTGTCTGTAGTCTAGAAAACAACGCTAACCAGCGGAGGTCTAATTAAATTAAAACGCCGTGTGACCCTATCTCTTTCCCCTCGTGCAACGACGACACGGATCTGATTGGCCAAATTAATTGGATTGACGAAATCGAATTAATTGCAAAGCGGAGCTTGCGCGTTCGACCTGCGGCTTAATGGACGGTCAGAGCTTTCTGTTCCCCTCTTTGTGTATTGTACAGTACAGTGGCTCTGATCGGTATTTATTAATGTGCTGTAATTGCGGTTTCCTTTTGGCAGCGATTGCTCAGAAAATTGTTTACGAGAGGGATACTGATGTGTAGGGTTAAAGGGCGACCAGAGTAGTAGGAGTATTGAAAACGCTGATATCTGCTTCAATAGAGTACTTTACCAATGAAAAAATCGTTACTATCATTTATATTTTATATAAAAAGTCTGGAAATTATTCATCAGTTCCTAATATTGAAAATTTAAAATTTAAAATGTACCTGCGAAAAAATTAAATCCAGAACGAGGAAATTTACTAGTTCTATCAGGAGTGACAATATATTAGATGCCAAAAAACATAAAACTGTCCTTTTTTTATTAAGAATCGTATAAAAATCTAAATTTAGAAATAAATTGGATCTTTTATGTTCGAACCAAACTGAGAATACAAAATCGTAGTATAAATTTGTACGACCTTATTTCGGAGCCAAAATTTTTACACCCGTTTTATTGACAATTTTTTCGTTTTATAGGAAATAAAATGTTTATTGCAAACCAGCTCTCTCCAAACTACTTGAATTTCATTCTCCCTAACCCCTAATTCATTAAACCCTCAACGCTTTCCTCATCTCCCGAAAACTCCTCTTAGCTCTCCGCGCCATGACTCAATCGCCGCATCGCATCCTCAGAAAAGCCAGAGCACGCTGCACGTGCAGCCTCTACGCGCATTTTATTTTAAAATTCGTCAAGGCGGATTCCGGGACGTGAGCAGCGCTGCGCCGCCAAACGGACGTGCTCGGGGCCTTCCCACGCGAGAGCGAGCGCGCTGCATTATCATAACCCGATAGAAGGCGACACCAGCAGTGAAAGAGAGAGAGAACGTCGACCTGCGCGCTGATGATTATCGCTCCTCGAGTCATTCTCTTCCCTCTCTTTCTCTCTCGGTTTTTTTATCTGTTTTAGTCTCGAGCGCGAACGGCGGTCTGTGAGCTGGCTGCTGCTCGGTTTATTTTGTTGGGTTATACCTGTTGCCTGGGTGGGAGAGAAGTAGAGGATGGCTGTGATTGATTATTTGTGGAGTAGGGGATGGTTTTGGGATGTGGTGATGGTTTTGTGATTTTTCTCGCAATGACAGGTTCTGGAGAATGGTCTTTAATAAGAGTGCAGGTGAAATGACGAGACAATTTTTCTGTTTAGAATTTGAAGGATCTTCCGTTTTTACGTTCGGTTTTAATTTGAACATTTATATTTTCAACTTTTTTTTTATTTTTAAAAATCTCATAAAAAGTATTAGTAGATTACTAAATTAACTAGACAAAAATACATGCAATTGGATAAAAGTCCAAATTCATTTATCTCTTTAACTCAACGCCTAAAGCCAAATCGGTGGTGCTTTGTCAAACTTTTAATCCCACTGCCGGAAACAAAAGTCGTTTCAATAACATCCAACGCGTGTTACCAACCTTCCAACACCTAAAAACTCCACAAACCCGAGTAAATATATCCAGGCGTCTAATTATAGGGCGCGAGCATTTTACTACAGTACAGTATTACGTGCGTGTAAATAAACAATGCACAATAACCTTTTGTATACGCAGAGAGCGCAAAGTTTCGCACAAAGGCGCGCAAAATGCCGAGCGTAGCTTTTTTCCTCCTCGTTGCGAGAAGTTTTACTGGAAAAATTACTCGCGCTCGAGAAAACGCGCCCATAAGGGCACTTATGTATTGCTGGGGTAGATTGCACAAAAGTAAAGTTGAAACAAAGCCGATCTGGTTAAAAATATCTGTAATATAAGACTTCAAAAACTCGAGGTAAATGTTTCTCAGATTTTACTATCTTTTGGAATTCAATACACGTAGTATCTAAAGAAATTAAATAGTATTCTTTAGTTTAATTTCTATGTTTAAGATATAAGATTAAAATGTCAAGGTAAATCTAAAGAATTCATAAAGTAACTTCGCAGTAGAGCTTTATTATTGACTGGTTCAAAAATATTTTATTGGTAATTTCAACAATGGTTCTTCCAATGCGGAAGGAAACATCTACTTGTGAGAAAAAAAGAAAAAAGAGACGCTAGTGAAAAGCATCGTGGGTTAGGTATGTAGAGACTGTACCGCGGGTCAGTCTATTGTTGTTCTCAAACCCGAGTCGACGAATGATTATCAGAGAACTGAATGAAAAAGGAAAACTTTCGGCGAGTGGATTCAGTCATTGACTCTTTTTTGGTTCGGTCGGCATGAGTTTCCTTTTAAAATATAGAGCCGCATAAAAAATGTGAATTGAGAAAAAGAAACAAATTGAAAAAAGGGTCTCAAAACGTGTTTTTCGTTTTGACCTTTTCGATATATATTATCCGGTTTTTCTTTTCCATTCTATCTCTATTTTTCAATAATAAACTTTGTTTCAAGATGTACGATTTGTTGTAATAACATTTTTTCAATACTAGTTAAAATAATGTTAAATGAATAATAAAAAATTGTAAACGTTCTCTCTTTGAGAAATTACTTCTCAAATTCACAAATAAACGAAATAATAAACCCTGCAATTGAGCCAAAACTCCTGAAATATCATTTCCTCCCAACCTCCACGATTTCAAATTGCCAAAACTATCGCGTCTCCTCCTTAACGCGACTATCCGCAAAGCTCCTCTCATCCTCCCATGCGCGACAAAAGGTCCGTTCCGCTCGCAACGAGAACCAAAAAAACTCTCGTCGCTCTCGAAACACAATGTCGTCAAGAAGAAAATCACCGCGCCGATTACTCGTCGAGTACAAAAGACGCGCCGCGGAGGCATAATCACCGCGCGAAAATCACCAGAAACAGTAAGAGAGAGAGAAAGCGAGAGAGAGAGAGAGAGAGATAAAGCAAGAGACAGAGAGAGAGGACAAAGCTGGGAGAAGCGAAAATCCCAAGAGGAGGGAGGAAATCCTCGTCGGTACGAAAAAGAAAAACGGAAGACGTCTGAGCGCGTTCGTTCACTCCTTTATAAATAGCCGAGTGATGAGAGAGGGAGAGAGAAAGAAGGGAGAAGGAGAAAGAGCGCGAACGTCTCTGTCGGGCGTGGCTGGTAGCTGTGGCGAGTGATCTTTTTCTTTTTCTTTCTTTTTGACTCTCTCTCTCTCTCTCTCTCGCGCGCGCCGATGTGTCTCTCGCACGAAGAGACGTGGAGAACTGATGTGGATCATTTTCGGGCGGGAGGTTTAATGAAGAGATGCAGCACGCGCCGCGCCTCTGCTGTCAGAAGATAGGTTTTCACTATCTTTGGAGTGCAGTAAAGTATTTTCAGATTGTTTTAGGGGATTGATTGATTTATTATAATTGTTAGTTTGTATCAATGAACAATGAAAATGAATATGGGATGATAAAACAATCGAATATTTGAATGGTACATATCAAATGGAGGATCTAGGTTTTAGCATATTATTTAGGCGGATTCACTAATTAGGAATGACGAGAGAGATCATGAAAGCGATATGTCAATCATTTTTTAATGATGTTTCAATAAATTACAATGTTCAACTTACCTGTTCAGAAACAATAATTAGAGATGAAGTCATATTTACTAATTTTAAATATATTGAAATAATTTTAAAATGAATATAATTCAACTATAACCAATTCGTATAGATATAAGATTACTGTAATAAGTAAATTTTGTATTATTTTTTGGTATTTTAAAATATCCCATATTAGCAATTAATAATTGATATATCCAGATATCAAATAAACTGCTTTGGCATTAAATATTTATATTTTCAGTAATATCCTAGCAATCTACTGGAAATCTTAATATTTTGATCTTAATATCATCTTGCGCTTTACCTCTTTTTGTCTTGTTTGGGAAAGTTTCTACCCATTCATTCTCGTCTCATTTCTTTTTTTCTCTTTTTGTAGCACGAAGATAACGTTATACTTATGGTTTGCTTTCTCTATAATTTCAGATTTTCGGGCTACGCGCACTGCACTTAAAATGTCGCTCACCGTGTAAGGTAAGCGACATCGTAAGATATAATCTTTACGATCATACAATTTTGTAAGATTTTTTTTGTAACTTAAAAACAAATGTACATAGCGAAATACAAATAATACTTGTCGTGAATAGTTTTAATAAAAATTCGATACTGAAAAGTTCAAAACTCTAAGGTTTTTAAAAGATTTTTATAATTATTTTTGATTATACGAAACATTTGCTATGTTAATTTAATTAGATGAATTTCCATATGATGCTAATTAATACGGCAATGGGAAAACAGTTATTCTTTAAGACTTTTTGAAAAACTTATTTAAAATATAATCCTTCATAACTTAAACATGTGACTCAAACACTAATCTGCCGCTATAAATCAAAGTGAAAATTTTATGAAAACTTTAAAAGTAATTTCGGAGTTCCCCTTTTTTCGAGCGCGATACGTCAAGTTTTTTCTTTCTAAGGTTCATCTCGAGGGCATCGGCTCACGATCAGCGCCTTATAACATTTTGAGTTTGTAACGAGGAGAGACATAAGAGTAATATATTTTTAAGTAATTTACATTAAATCATTAGAAATTTATATTGCTATTTTTTTACCATGTAATGCATTGTAATGGCACTGAATCCGTACTTTATTCTTCCTAATCATAATAAATCTTAGATTGAAAAGCTTATAATTTTTCTATCAATATAAAATCATAATAGCTACATCTTGAAAAAATGTAACAATCTTGGTAGAAATTTCACCATTTCATAAAACTGCTATTTTTGGTCATTTTCTACCAGAAAAATTAAAACTTTCTTATTTAAGGAGTTTATTTTGTCGAATCTACAAGCTATAATATTTTTTTATTATGAATGATAACATCAAATTCATACATTAGAAAATTGATTTTTCCACTAAATAGTACTCACCTTCTTCTTTCCCTAACATGCTTTAGTAACTATTTCTTTGCTTGATTTTGAGATATAATCCAATTCTATTACTCTTCACCCAAATTTTATGTGCATTTACAAATAACTATCTCTCTCGAAACTCTTGACTAATTCACTAATCAGAGCTTCTTGCTCTGCTCTCTTCTTTACCTTTGCAATACCCCGATCCTCCTATAAATCCACCTTTTATATTGCTCCTTTTTACCGAAAATGACCACGTATAGTCGAAATTCTTATCCTGTTTCCCGCATAACTTACATTTTTTATCGACGTACCCTTGCTTTACCTTTCTTGCATATACGCTTGCCAATAGCAATGTCGTTCATTTTTCTTTCAGTGGTATTCCATTGTATCTTTTATCTTTCCAATATTTTTCTGCCTCCTACGCCCCTTATCAATGCCTACAACAAGTTCGAAATTTTGATTTTTCGATTTTTCTTAGTACGACTGAAATTTTTCTTAAATTTTTGTCCTTATTGTATTTTAAATTTTTTTTAACTAAATATATTCAAAATTCAATTCTTCTTAATTCTATATTAAAAAATAGTATTGTCAATTTTCATATTAACCGATTATTTATAACCGTTTTTAAATAAACAAAACATTCTTTTGAGTTAAATTGGCATATGTTTTGTAGCAATTGATGAAAGAATTTTTATCATAATTCGATGATTGGCATAATCTCGTAAATCAAAGTGAAAATATTATCGAAAAGCAAAACTTTAAAAGTAATTTCAGAGTTTTCCTTTGAGCTCCTTCGCGATGCATCACGTCCGCTCTTCCGGGGGAAAATCCCAGAGCTATGTTTCACGATCGGTGTTGTACAGAATTTTAAGCTGTATGCTTCGAGTTTGCAGCAAGAGCAGTCGAGTATGTACTTACCCGTGGATAATATTATATTCGTCGTACAGAAATTTTCCTCAACTTTTAACGTTGTGTTGGCTAGTATTAAATTTTTTAACTCACATTTTTTAATTTTATCATTTATTTTGATAGATTTCAATTTAACAATATTTACAAGTCTTATATCGGCTATCGGTTAAAGGTACCGTTATCGGTTAAAGATGTATTTCCAGAAATTGTATCTATACTTTAAAATTTATATTTTTACTAATTTGCGATCATCTAAAAAATAATTAATCAACGTATCAGTCATTGTCTCTGTAAAAGCAAAAAATACAAATTATAAAAATTAACGTAAAATTTAATGATGTTTCAAATACGTTTTACTCATTAAACTAAATACGGGGTTCAATTATAATTTACCGTAACGGATGTAATTAAAGCCTGTAAATGAAAACCGAGGACACTTAAATAATATAATGAAACTAATTTGAAATTTAAGAAAATCCTTTTCATCGGAAGAAGAAGTAGAAGAAGAAGAATCGAGAGGAGATATTAAGGCACTAACAAGACGTAAAATTAAAAGCTTTTTTTCTTCTTTTGTGCGCACGCGCGTGTGCCTCATAATCTCGATAAAAATCTCTTTCGGATAAACCTCAGAAACGAAAGTTACCTCTGATTCACTTTCAATTACCGAGATACTAATCAAAACAGCTCTTGAAATCTGTCTTCGTAAGTCGGTCACCTGATTTTTCGCGTTTGCAAAAAAAAAAAAACGTGTGTCGCGCGCGCAGAAAGGGAAAGTCACATGACGACTCGCTGCTTAAGCGAAACTAGTCATTGCTATGATACATATGCTGGACGTGTCTTATCGGATAAACGTTTCGCGGAATTCCTCTTATCGAGCTATTATGTTATGCGTAATAATAAGGTTTTAGTTACTATTTATACGTTTTATAATTTAAATTGTCTCATGAATTGATGTAGAATGGTTCAATGTGATAATAAAGCCACAATCAAACCAACTAAGAAAACTGTTATCTCTTCGTTATACAAAGCTTCTAAGTTAACTATGTACATGCTTTTTGTTACAATTATCATCAATATGTACAATTGAATTGATAGATCTAATAGATAAAGCAAATAATTTCTATAGTAAAAACTATAAAATTATTTTTAATAAGCATTTTTTGTAACTATAAGCAGCGTAGCCAGAATCAAACTTCGTTTTTATTGCCCTTGATTTATATAAGAAATAAAAGTGTAGAAAGAAAATAAAAAGCTTGAAGGTGGATGTCACTATAAAACGGAAGTTAATGGCATTGTTTGTGTGTTTTATGCGATTGCAAAGTTTCCCTTTTGTCACCTTTTTTTAAATAAAATATTCCGTAGCACAGTATTGTAAATTTTTTACTGTGAATTATGCGATGTATTTATTATAAAAGTCTTTGTACTAAAATGGTACATAAAATACAACTATAAAAATAATATAACAATGTTCAATAAGAGAATCAAACATGAATATTAATAAGATACCATTTTCTATTATAAAGGTTTTATTTTCTATTAAATTGAGTTGTTTCTCATGGTAACATAATTCAGCAGTTTTAAATTGTTTAGTCCATTGAAGCATAGGTACAGCTCCTTTACTGGGTTACCTGATTTTAGGTCAAATCTGGATCAATACTGCCACCGAATATGGGTCACTTGCATTTCAACCTGAGCTCCCGGTTCCTTTTGCGCGGCAGTTTACTGTGACCTTGGCTCTTTCAAAAATTTATTCCTTTGTGCATAATGTCCTCAGATATTTCAATTGTTCCGGATCTAATGAGTTTCTTTTATTTAAATAACAGTGGTCAGGATCTATGGATTTTTCGTTATTTTGGTCGAATAATGCTTCTCAGACTCCTACGGCGCCGTTATGAAAGTACGCCGAAGCACCGAGGAGCTGCTGACTTTACGAATTGCGTCTATTGCAGTAAAATGTGTCAGCGTTATGGCTGCGCACATATAGTGGCAATAAAATTGTAGCGATCCACATTTGGTCACAGTTTGCGTTTGGATCTCCCGCGTACCTTACATAACGCCACGTATCAAATGGCCGTAAGTATCGAATTGCAAACTACGTCATCGCATTATTAAAGAGCATTATATCTTCGACTGTCAGGTCGACTAGAACGAGAAGAGAAATCTCTGGATGAATGTATTTTATTTGGTATCTATTCAGAAGCATTACTCAGTGCAACGTCAATGTTACGCGAATTAAGTTTTTTTAGATCAATACGTAGGGATCCCAAAAATAATATATTATTATCCGTATCACAATGATCATACAAACAAAAATCTGATATAGATACTTTACCATAACTCCACCAAATTCTCCTGCTGCCCGACATCAACACGACCCCGATCAAACAAGAAACACGAAAACATCTCGCACCCTTCTCTTTCCTCTCCCATCCCAGCATCACAACAAAACGCGCATCCATCCCCCCTCCTCGTGCGCATTTGCATCTCGCGAGCTGCACAACGCACGTCAAAAGGTAGCCGGGAGAGGGGGGCAGAACAACTCGCGCTCGAATCCACTGCAAAATCTCAGCTGGAGCAAGGTCAAGGTCGCTCTCGCGCAGGGCGCACACGCACATGCACACATAATCGATGGATCCGCTCCCCTCCTTGCAGCAGGAGCCAGCATCCCTACCCTCATCCTGCTGCTGCTGCTGCATGTTGCCATAGGAACGGCTCGTTCTGTCTCTCGTTCTTGCAGTGTCGCCTCCTCGTGACCCATTGCCGACGTTGGATTTTCGGTTGGTCCAGTGCATCCTTGCCGCGCGCGCCTACCGGAACCGGAGAATGTGATGGGAGGATTGCTTAGTATCGATATGGGGGAGGTGTTTTTTTAATTGAGCAGTTTTCCGAGAGGTGAGAGTGTGAAATTTATTGCGAGGGTGGGTTTGGGTTAGGGATGGCTGGAGAGTGTGAGTAGTGCGTTAAAAGTGTGACGATGGTGTTATCGTAACGTAATTGGTTAGCGATTAGTCAAGTACGAGGAGAAATCGTGTAAATTTTGTGGGTTTGTAATTTGTCATTAGGGAAAAACGTTTGCGGATATTGTTTTATCGGCTTCCTGTTCTGGAGACGGCGTCGCAGTACGGTGTTCTCGTTTCGACGCATTAAGGTTGATTTATCGCCGTCATTTATAAAATGTAAAAGTTTCTATAGGAGGCTTTTTAAATCATATTAATGTTGTTTGCAATTGCTTTATCGGTGCGTGTATCTAACCATTTTTTGTTAAAAAAAATTGACGTATTAACGTTTTAAAAATATTAAATGCAACTATTAAAAAAGTGATTTTTGAGTTATTCGGTAATAATAATTTTGACTAAAGACTGTTGACTTTATATAAAAAATGGGCGTGTTCGAGTTATGTAATTGATGACTGTATTTTATTTGACAAATCACAAAGTCAGACTAACCGACTCTTTTTTTTAAATATATGAGTCCATAATCTCTTAAAATAAATTATTTTTGTCACACAAAATGATTAGTTTTATTGTTAATCAGATGCTGTTACAATAAAATTTTAGATCATTTTTGAATCGGTGTTTTTATTAAATAGAAAACATTAAATAGAAAACAAAAATCTGTTTTCTATTTAATGTCCTAATAGAAAATTTTTTCTAATTTAAGAACAAAAATTTCCACGGAATTACAAAGTAACTGGTAGAGTATTTTCTAAACTCTAATCTTCTAGTTCTAAATTCAGCATTTAAAAATCTTCAAGTATCGATTTTTTTCTCCATTGTTCAAAACCGTTTAGTACGTCAAAGAATGAAGTGCACTTTATTTGAAGAAGATTGATTTAAACTTTGAGAGTGACGTAGGTGCGAAGAAGTATATTAATCACTGTACAAAGATAACACGGTAAATATCTTAAAGAATATAACTTTTTTCAATTATCCTACCGAACCCTGAATTTAAAAAAAACTTCACCTAGACGATTCGCACTTTTATTAAAAAAAAATCTCGAAACTACAGTCTTTCTCAAGTATCTCAAAGGTCGAAAGACAAAAGCAAAGTAAAAAACCATCGAAACTACAAAATCCTCGGACAATAACCCCGCGTATCCCTCCCGAAAAGTACAAAATAAGCTCCCCAGGATAGAGAAAGAGACGAGCTCTCGAAAAGCGCTGCGCGAAATTGAAAAGGCTTCTCCCGAACCCTACCTCCCCAGCCTTTCTCTCCCTGACATAATACAAAAGTGCAGGGGGGTAGCTCCACGTGCTGCTACCCCCAGCACTGTCTGGTCAGAGAGACAAAGACAGGCCAGCAGTGTGCGTGCGTCCAGGGTGGGGTGTGCAAATTAAGGAAATCGAGTGCACTAACGGTGGGGAGATACAGATAGGCAGCTGCCGCTGTGGTCTGTCCCTTTCGAGAGGAAAGCCTAGAGGTCCTAAGGTCAGGGTTGGTTGGGGATCGATCGGCGCCGTCGGCGTTGATGAGGTGATAAGGGATGAATGGAGCAGGTTTGACGTGTTGATAGCTTTCAGAGTGGTTTGGACTCGTATGTTTTTCGGTAGAGCGGATTTGATTGAAAACTTTCTTCTAATTTCGTTTTGTCTGATGAAGGTTTTGGTTTAGCTAATTAATGAAATGGATCGTGTTTGATGTAATGTTGATAATCAGCTCAGTTATTATACCTTTAATTGTTGGATAGGGGATAAATTAGTGGATAGGGTTTCACTAATTATATCGAATCTTTCAGTATCTCGAATTCATATGTGCAGAATCATTGCAATACTTGAATTCTGATAAACACTGATAGCATATCAGTGAACATATTCATTTCTATTACTACTGTGTGAAAGAATAACTGTGATAGATTTAGTTCTTCAATTTCTTTATTTTTTATTAACCATATAAATATCCATTTTTAGTCAATCAACTCAGTGACTTTCTCCAGCGCCTTATCAAATCCAATAAAAGACTTAACAATAAACTTTAAAAAGAACAATCCGATAATCAAAGTGATATCAAAACAAGACTGTCTAAAAACCTTCTTCCCCTCAACAATCGTATAAAAAAAACACACACAAACAAT
>JAPYZA010006886.1:0-10632 GCA_030522685.1 Eupelmus azureus
GTCTCGGGCTTGTTGTAGGCGCTTAGCGAGCTGCCTGGTTGGTCGAGGCCTTCGCCCGAGCCACAGATCGATAATTGCAGGATAAATCAGTCCGGGCCAAAGTATCCGGCGCGCACTTGCTTTGCATGAGCGAGAGAACCGATAGAGGCTCGGGCCATCAGGGGCTGTATCAACTGAGCCACGTTCTGATGTAGCTATATATATCGATGGGACCTAATGATCGGCATCATCAGACGCGACAACGCACTTTACTTATACTTATACTGTTGGCCTCGCTTCAAACCGTTTACCTTCAGGCACCTACTTTTCGCTACATTTTAACTTCGCAGATGAATTTTAATTTTTCTACAATCCACCGCTAATCACACACTTATACATGACTAGACAATCAGTTAGGCCCTAAATGCGCCATAACAGTCCCTTCATTCCTACATAAATATGTTAATTTAACCACTCTCATTGATAATCACTAACTAACCGCACTATTATAGAAAAGAAAAAAGGAGCATTTTTGTGAATTTTTTTTTACGCAACAGTAAAAGTTTATATATTAAATATTTATACACACTGTTAATTAACAAATAAAGAATATTCTGTGAAATTTTTGTTTAAAAATATTAAGAAATGGGCTGCTACGGCGGAACATTGTTGAAGGCGCTTTCTATAAAAGCCGTGAACATTATAATTTGTGGACGGATTATTTGAAATAAAAAAATAAAGTACATTTGGTTAAAAGAATAATTTTGCCCGACCCCAACATTTTCCTCCAACCCCCCAAGATCCAGCCACAAAATGGCGCAATTTTTAAGTGAAAATCTGTGTTTTACTTGATTTAGTCATCAAAAATTAAATTAAATTAAATAAATAAATCTATTATTTTCAACAAAAACTTAGAAATACGGAAGAGATCATGTATCGGACGATACGGCATTCTGTTTGTGATTCAGTCTTGTTATTTCATTTAAACTGTTATAAGTTTTAAAAGAGTTAAGATTTTCTAATTCTGTAAAAAGTGATGAACCTCAAAATGTATATGTGTTACTCGAATTTTTCGAACCTTTATTATTAATTATATTTCTTTAATTTTAGAAAAAAAGCATATTAACTATATAGTTTGTCTTTTCGGTTATATTGAAATAGTTGAATATTCTGATGATACCTATTGTATATGAAACTTTTTATATACACTGAAAAACATATTTCTTTAAATCTCCAAATTCAACTGAGCTAAAACTCCGTTTATATATGAAAAGGAAAATCTCCGTAAAATATCGGAGAAACTCCCTTTTCGCTGAGTAAGAGTAGCGAACAAATTGTAAAAGTAATTATTGCTTGCGAATCATGAAATGCATATAATAAAATTTCTTAAACAGGAAAATTCCTTTAATACCTTCATAGCAAATTTAGCTCTGTTATAAAGAAGATTCTCCGGTTTTTAAACGGAAAAACTCCTTTTTGAGCCCAGAACAAAAATAGCTCATACTTTTTCGGAAAATTTGCTCAGTTTTTTGGACATTTAAAGAAATATTTATTTCAGTGTAAATAATAAACTTCTACACTACCGATTTGAAATAATGAACTAATCTTCATTCCCAATAATTCTTTTTTGTTTGTAAAGCCCATTTCTGGAAGTCTCTATCTAAATCTTTTGTTGAAAGCGCAATGATCTTTAGAGAATTAAGGTCGAGTTTTATTCATAAGTTTCTACTTTTTTATTCTTACATTCCCTGGTAGAAATTTAACCAATAAAAGTGGCCAAGTGTCTAAAACTAGGCTAGTGGATGTCTAATTCGTCACAGTTAGCCATCCGTTGGCAAAAAAATGGGTAACGTTTCTACGAGGGTTCATATAGAGCCATATATCTCCAGTCTTTTAGTCGATATCAAGAAGATATCAAGTAATTTATACACATAATAGATTTCTAAGTTTTAAGTTTTTTTTTACTATTCTTGTAAAACGATGTAATCTTGCTCTATAATATTTCTCTGTCAAATATGGCGGCATAGACATCAAAAAATGTATGTACTTTAGTTTTTCGATTTGGCAATTTATTTAACCGTTCACGTACAAAGAGTGACGAAGTTGTTATGCTTTTCTGGCTAGTTTGTACATTGCATCAAATCCAAATTGCTTTTTAAAATTATGTTGAACTTCACAAATGTATAAATCACTAATATTGTATACATATATGAAGCACATCGTGCTCATATATAGTATATGGCCGATTATCACGAAAGTGGTGTTTTGAATATTCCTACTTGATTTATACTAACGTTTTAAAAATTTTTAGAACTATCAAGTGGCTAAATTTCATTACTGTGGCGTGTCTCCTAAGAGAATTTTAATAATTTTCGGTTCCGTAAAAGCAAATAGGTTCTGTTAAACTATATACCGACCTTTGATAGAAGAAAATCATTATGAGTCAATTAGTTTAATGTTAAGCTTAATTTATACCACAATATACGGCCATTTTAGAGAAAATGTCTTATTACCGTAGTGCCGTTAACGTAATATTTTAAATTGGTTGTAGGAAGACCGATTTCTTCTTTAAACAATCGCTGGACGACTAAAATTTTTGTATTTGAACGTGAGAAAATTTATGCGAATACAGTGTGGGAACTATAGTTTACTTCTAGTTGGTACTTGTATCATTTATTAGAAATCAGTTATTGGTAACAGATTGGATACTCTGTATGACCTACATGACTTAATGCTGGAACAACATCATACACCAGGCGTCTGAAGAAGGGTAGCTAATGCTTCACTGAAGAGTCTGGCATATGACACTATGGCCCATTATTTCCGTCCTCGAGTTTTGCGGGAATAATAGGCCACTTTCAGCACGCCGTTGCAGGGAAATAAGTGGCCATTATCCAGGGAAATAAGTTGCCATTAAATTTAATGTTTGAGAGATATTAGCTATTAAAAAAAAGCTTTTTTTAGAAAAAATCTGTTATAACTTTTCTAAAAATGATTAAAAATACATTATTACGTTTATACATTATTACGTTGTACATTATTACATTATACGTTATATATTATTTTAAAGGATTTAGAATAAACTTTTTAAAATTATTAAAATAATTATTACGACGAAAAAAATAACTAAAATTATTATATTTTATTGCTTGATAAAAAATGTAAAATATTATTTTATACTTCATAAATTATGCCATTGAAAAGATCTTGCTACTTTAGAACCATATATTCTTTCATTTTCTATCAAAGTAAAAGAACTGTAAATCGGTATATTGTATACCAAGAGTGTAAACTGGACTTTTTTAGACCACAACAGTTTCCTAAATTCTTTTATTGCAAATAGGATAGTAGGTTTAGGTATAAATTAATATAATATGTATATGTAGTTACATGTGAAGAGAATATTTATTATTGATTATTAATCATTGTGTATTACAGAGATCGTAAGGTACGCAGTAGGTAAAACATAACAATAAAAAAGTCGGGAAAATAAGAAGTAGTTACTAATCCCAATAACAAATCAAACGGACTCGCATTCTATACATGTATTACACTTTAACGCCAGCTGCGTCTAAATAGACAACAATGTTTAATATATAGTGTAAAGACAAACTTTGATGTACGTTCGGCGATATCTTGATCGATTGACAATAATGATCATTTGTGATTATTATTGTTACTTTTTGTATATGACTATTAATCAATCTCGACAAAAAATTGCACTATTATTGCATTAGAATAAAATCATTTTAATAATTTTACAATAATATAAATAAAAAAAAACAAAATGTAAATATTTTTTTTAAATATTCCAACAGAAATTATCATTATTTATATAAATACAATAATAATAGTAATGATAATAATAATAATAATAATAATAATAATAATAATAATAATAATAATAATAATAATAAAATAAGTATAATTTATAAATTTGGTTTTCCTTTTCTTTTTAGCAGACAATGGAAGCTCAGGGATATTATTTCATATACTTACGTCGTTTCAACTTCCATTTCTTTAAAACGAAGAAAATGCTTCAATAGCCACAATGCTGTAAAGTATTTGAAATTTAACAGATCTTTATTGAACTATTACATAATGTAATCGTTAATTTATACTACATATTATGTTGATTATTATCCATTTTAAAAATAAAAATGTATATATTCAAAGTTCCAAGTGTAAAAGACTTTTTCGCTATAGCGGGCCAAAATTACCAACTTTCCGTTTGAAGTTAGGACTTTTCGAGAAGTTTGTACTTTCGGCCAGCTGTAGCGAAAAATAGTATACGCACTATTGGAGAAAATAAAGAAAGCCTAAGATCGCATGTTTATCGCCAATTTACATGCAATCTGGAACTTTTTTATTTTTCCTTCCGAGGTGCGTAATATACTATTTTTATACTAATAATGATGGTAGCTCGATTCACTTTTGATTTTGTAGATTGTTATAATCTACAATTGCAGCACGTACATTACGAATGTGATCAGTCTATACAATCGATGGGATTTGAAAACTGGAAAGGCGATCGTCTTTCCATAAATAGGCAGTTTTTTAGAATTATTTTTAATTTTTTAAGCAACTGCACGCTTCAACCTTACATCAGTAGTCTTTGAAAGTGTCAATAAAAAAGTGATTTTGAAAAACTAATACAAGTTAAAATATATTATGATATATTAATTTGTTTAGAAATATTATAAAAATAAATTGTGCACAGCTATAAATATTATCAAGGACTTTGGTAAATTATATCTATATAATAAAGACGATAAACTTATAAAAGGAAAAACCATTACAATTATCGCAGTGGTTACTTTTTCAGGATGCACATTTATTATCTTTTCAAACCTATTTATTTTGGTTTTAGCCTCCATTGAGTTTCAAGAAGGTATTGCACTCCGTAAAAATTACGCTACATTAAACACTTACAGTAAAAACGTGAACACAAAATTTCATACTTTTTGCAATGAACTAATCGTGTTTTTACGGTTGGTCCAACTAATTATTGATATCAATGGAGTCAATTGTGCATTTTTCTTTAATGCACCTTACAACAGCTTTCTAGCTTCAATCGATCAAGTCCAATTCGTAATGATGGTAATAAAAAATTGCACTAAACATTGCACATTTTCGTTATTTTTCTTATACTCTTTGGCATCTCTGAGGAGTACAAAGGTTTTCTTTTCGTAAATCTGTTGTGATTACTATGATTAAATCGACAGCTCTATCTCAACAAGAGAGTACAAATAGCTCGTAGTACAATTTTTTCAAAATTTTAATAACTTATTTTTGACATTTTTGCTTTTCTCCCTTACCTATTCTAAAATAAAAAAAATTTTATAATAAATGGGACGTTTAACAACCTTTGCCTTACTCGTTCACACTACGTCGATCTTTTCACTGCTTTAGCTATGTATGTATAATGCGAAGTATTTTGCCTATAGCTACGTACATCTACTTATCACTTACGCGCTAATCGTTACTTGCATCTGGCACGGTTATACATAGGATATGATGAATGCCAGAAAAGAGTAAAAACACCGACTAATAATGTCCGATACTCTATAGTATGTTGGTTCCTTTTTGTCATGTTTCTATTTTTTTTTTTTTATTATTATTATTTGTATTACATTTCTTGTAGAAATCAAGTTTTACCGATCTTAGGTTCTTAGATATGCTCGGAGGAAAATTTTGCGCATTGCAAAATAGAAACTCTCATTTGAAATCGTGCACACGCAGACTTAGCTTTTCCCAAGTACACCTTGAGATTTTTTTTTACTTATGAGGAACTGTTCAGCTTTTAGGAACGAGAGAATAGCAAATATCATTTTTTTGGTCAAGCATCTTAAGTTCATGTGTATAGCGATATTCGTTTTTATTGTACAAATATAATCAAATCATTATTCTGTGAAAATGCATGACTATTTATACACGTCTTTTTTATACAATGGATCCTCCAACGCATATCCACACGTATAGCTGACTGAATAAAAGCGTTCCTCAATAATATTTTTTTTTCCTTTACAGAGCGAAATTTATCTTAATATACTTTATAGCTAGCCTCCGTGGCGTTTTTTTTGTGACATTTTCTTGGATTAACGGTGTCTATATCACAATTTTTTTTTCGAATCAAATCGCCCTTATCCAATCTTATTAATAGTTCCATACTTTTTCAAATAAACATTATAGGTTTAAACCAATGGTATTTTCAACTTTGGAATATATACAATTTTTAAAATAAGAATTATTTATGAAATATATAAATATTTTATCATTGTGTAATACATACTACTTTAAATAAATTGATTTTTTAAAAAATGCCTAAAATATAAAAAGCCATCATCTATTTAATAGTTTACCTTAGAAGCAAGGGCATTTAAGATATTTTTTTAATTCTTCAAATTTTTGATTTTTATTTTAAAAATTTTTAAAAATAGCAGTATACCAAATAAGTTATTATTTAGCATTTTCTTCATTTATTCATTTTTTAAAAATGATTGATAAAGTCAAAAAATTACCTAATATTCATCCCGTAGTGAAAATCGCCAGTACTTTACCTGACATAATTTTTAATTGAATTAGAATGGAACTTTATAAAATCTAACCACTCAAGTTGAAATCAGATTTAAATTCAAATGTATATATAGAAAATATTATCTCTTTTTTTAAATATACACATTCAGTAACTAATCCGGTTTATAACCGGAGTACTTCAAATAATTACATATTTATCCACCCTCTCCCGCTACTGAATCTATATTGCACATACTAGTTTTGCATATAAACTAAGAATAAAAGAAAACAGCCGATTAAATCCCAAACTAAACGAAACTCCATACGCATAATCGACCCACACAATTCGCTACTTAATCACAAAGTCGACATTTATACACAGAACCGAGGCATAAGGGAAGAAGATAGGAAAGATGATTAGTAAGCGCTAATCTAAATGCAAGATTCTACTTATGGAGGCTGATGTGCGAGATTAAAATAGCCGGTTCTCTGGTTCCGGTACTGGGAAGCGACGACCGCTTGTGGATTGGGTATTTGCCTAACACCGATGTTGGGTTTAATTTTCATACCGAATCCCGTAATCCTCTGATGGGGTTGTGGTATTCTGAGAGCTACCTTACCGCCAAGGTTCGATCCTCCAGCTCCTGGACCGCTGAAGAGGTTTGGTGGTAATTTGACGACCCCGCTCCGATTACCCAACAGCGACACAGCCGCGTCGGAGAGAGTCCGCAGGTTCGTATCCTGCGATTTCTTAGATTCTTCCTTCGATTTCTCCACCTGTGGTTTGTTGGAACTGGTTCTGAGAATACCAACCAGTTTTTCCTCTGGATTGCACTTGGTAACAGTCACTTCTGAGACAGCAGATGACAAATCCAGGGCATTGTCCTTGCAAAGATTGATTGGACCGCTCAAATCTAGAGGTGATTCGTACTTACCAGGCGAAAAAGATCCCGGTGCAAAAGTTACGTTCGGTCTTTTCGCGCTTCTTAATGGTGTCAATGGCGGAGGATCTTTTCTCTTAGCGTTACTTGATGTAGGAGTATCACTTCTAGGTGTGGAAGATGAAGGAGTTGACGCGGTAACCGTCAGATTTGTCTCTTTTGAATTGGACATGATGCTCTTCAGGGTGTCTCGCATCTGTTTTTCCGCTAACAAGCTTCGTACACGGTTAGCCTTGCTTTCTCGTAGCTGTTTCTCCAGTTTTTCACGCTCAACCGCTGGATCGCTTTTTATAGTGTTCGATTGTGCTGGACTCTTCTGCCTCTCTTGTCGAGTTTTGTTGGCTTCACTGATGGCAACGAGTCCAAGTCTTCGCAGGACTTCTTCGTTTTTCGGTGCCTCTTCCTTTTCTAAGAGGTTAGTTTTCTCAACAACTGGAATGACCTCTTCTTTTTTCAGTTCTGCCATTTTGACGCTTTTTTCTGGTTCGATGATTTCTGGTTCCTTTTCTTTTGTGATCTCTACCTCGTTCGGGACACTCTTCTCCTCGAGCTTCGCACAGGCCTTGTGTTCTTTCGGCGTCTTATGCTTCTGTGAATTGCTGCCTTTCGTCTTCTCCTTTCTCACAGCCCTCATCTGAATTAGTTTATCCTTTGTTTGACCACCGCTACCGGTACTCGATGTAACTCTCGGTGGACATGGCGTTAAGCGAACCTTCAACTTCAACAAGTCTTCACGAGGAGTCGTTGTTATTTCAGCGATAACCCGTTTGTTTCGACGCTTTTTGCGCTTGTGTTGGTGTTCTACTTTAGGCTGCTTCCCCGATTTGGAACGATCATCGATCGGTGGCGGGTCTGGAGCCCGCATCACCGGCGTAACTTCGCACCGAGGCTTTTTGGGCTCGGAGTACTGGTCCATTACGTTTGTGGCAGAACTTGGCGAGCCTTTTTCGAGGGAATCAGAACGCGTTATTGCGGGTTTAGGACTCGGTGGGGGCGTCGGTGGCCTCTGGATGTTTTCTATCGCTTGATTGACGGTATCAGAATTAGTCGTAGTAGAGCCGCTGGTACCACTGTCGCTACGTGTTATAGTGTTTTTACTACTTGTTGACTTGGTATCAGGTTCGTCTACTTTTGTAATACGGTATAAGAGCTTCATTGGAGCCTCCTGAAAATACAAAATCCATAAAACCCTCTTTATGAAACTAGAAGTTATGATTTAGATTAATTTTAATAAAACAATTTTTTAAATGATAGTAGATTAGTTGGAATTGTTGAATTAGTTCAAGAACATTGTTGAAAAACAAAAATTATTTAACGATCGAGATACCAGAGTTTTGTTTGTTTATATTTAATTACAAAGATTTGCTATGTAAAAATTATTAAAATACGAAAGTATATAGAGTAATATTAATAATTTGATTGTAATATTGCTCAATAAAATAAAAGATAAATTATGAAATTTAATAAAAGCAAATAAAAATTATGGACAAAAGAGTACAAAGTATTAACAAAATAGTTAAAAGACATGAAATAAAAAGTATGATCATATGAAAAAATGTAAAATGCGATACTTAAACAGATAAATTGGTAATAATGAAAGCTATATAATTGAAAATTAGAAACTATATCTGCTGCAGCTTACCCTTTTCCAGTCGAAAATACAAGCCAGATCCATAAGCGTCCAGGACGGATCAAGCATCTCCAGATCTTTCTTACTCCCAGTCCCATTCATCTCGTACATAACCTCAATCTTATTATTACCGCACTGCAGTCCATTTCCTTCCGTGTCGTCCCATCCCCTTTTCAACATAAGTAGTCTAACTAGATGCCTGACGGTCACGCCAGCTGGGCACTTGAGATACCTCGTTGAGGCGTCACCGCTCAAAGGTTCCATCTCGCTCAGACTGAGACTTACAAGATCGTCGAAGCTAAGATCCGGAGCTCCAAGGGGTGGTTGATGCAGACTGGAGCACTGCGGATTGACCTGGCGAAAGTGCTTGCGTCGTTCCTGCTCGGACCTGAACAAGCCCGGCACGACCAGGTAAACTAGTCGCTGCAGGCCGACATCGGCCACGAGGGGCCCGGGGGCGCTCGCACTGCACACCGGGCAGGCTTTCGGGCCCCCGTTCAACCGTCGTATTATGCAGCCTCGACAGACTGTGAACACACAATGCTCAAGTTGGATTGACCGCTTTTCTATGCAAGTCTCTTAAAGGGATTATTGAGGCTCGTTATATATAGGAAATGATGATGTTTAAGGGGAATGCTGTAAAACGAAAATCCGCTGAGCATGCGCGCGTAATAATAATAATTAGGGTTCTACTTCAAAAAGTTCTTGGCAATGTAAAGCCCTATTAAAAACTTAAATGTCAGACCTTTTTATAAACAATAAAAATATGTATTTTTCACATTTTTCTAGGGAAAAAAAATAAAAACATCCGCAGTAACTTTTTTCACATTTGCAATACTATCTTATCGTTTTTTCTCATATATGTATTATATTTTGTATTCAATAAATTATTTCAAATATACAAAAAAATATACTAGATTTAAAAAATAATTTTATAAAATTATGAAAATTTCGAAGTATAAAATAAACTGGTAGGAAAACAAAGTCAACTAGAAAATAAAAATTGTTTAAATTTCTGAGATTAATGAAACTAATACAGTCATTTCCATTTGGCGGTTCAAGTGCTAGACTAGAGGAAAACCGAGAGGCAGAAAGAGAAAAGAAAAGATAAAGCAAAAAAGCAAAGGAAATGGGTGTTATATATTAGCGCTGTAGGTGTTTATACTAACAGGAATGCAGGCATTCGACGAGCGTCGTCGCGTCGATAAGGTATCCCCTACAGAGCGGGCAGATGATGTGCTCGTTCAGCTCCTTCACGAGAGGCTTTTCCCTCTCCTTCGATGGTTCCCGGGGCCCGAACTGGCCGCCCCTCCTCGTCGGCTGCTCCATTTGCCCGGCGGCGTCCTACGCCCTGGAAAAACAAGTTTTTGCCAATTCTTTAGGCTCGCTCTTCGCCCCTGTGCCGACATCCGAGAATGCGCTACTTTCTTTCTTTTTTCTTTTTCGATGCCAAGCGAGAGACATTTTCGAAGCCAGATTCTTTTTGCTGATTCTTAATCGAGTGCTACGTCTGGCTTAATAAAAGTATTAAAATATAAAAGTTTATCCCGCACATCTTTTTCATTA
>JAPYZA010006887.1:0-16891 GCA_030522685.1 Eupelmus azureus
GTTATAGATAGACGCGGATAGATAGATAGAGAGCCAGATAGCCAGAGAACCAGAGAGGGAGACAGAGAGAGAGAGAGAGAGAGAGAGAGAGAGAGAGAGAGAGAGAGAAGGAAAGAATGAGAGAGCGAGACAGAGGGAGAGAGAGGCAGATAGAGAAGGGAAGAATAAGAGAGTGAGAGAGAGAAAGGGAAAGAAAAGCAGAAAGAGAGAGGAGAGAGAGAGAGAAAGGCTGAAAGAGTGGAGGAGAGTGAGAAAGCGAGAGTGAGAGAGAGAGAGAGAAATAGAGCGCGAAAGAATGAAAATCCACTCGCAGTTCCCACAGGCAGCCACCTACAAAACTGTTGTATATGTAATAAACATTGTATGTATATATCGATATAGCATTGCCATAGCATCTGGGGTGCGCTCTGATGATGTTTTATCGTGGTCGGGGCATAATGGGAGATAATGTAATTTTATTTTAAAAAATATATATGATAAACGTAATAAAAAACCAAGAAAGGAAACCACACTCCGTTGCGACGCGAATAAGACGCTTTTTGGCCGTCTGTCCGTGACTGTTATAGATAAATTTTTCACTGCACTCTGCTGCACCTAATCACATATGCTCGGATATAAATTTTTTTGGCCAACGCGCGCTCTTTTTTTTTCAATTTTTTTTTCTACGTCTCTTTGAAACGGTTTTTCGCGGCCGTTGTTGCTCGCGATGCGTGTTGAACTCATAGTCGCTCTTTTATGATGAACACCTTCGCGAGGTGTGTCGTGTACGCGGGCGCGTTTCATTTTTGTCTTGCGGGTGCAGCGAGAAAAAATAAGCCGACTGTGTTAGTTTTTGTTTTTGTTTTTGTTTGATCGTATTTTTATGCAGAATAAATAATACAAAGATATATAGTGTCTAATTTGAGTTATTTGAATTAAATTATTAGATAAAGTGATTTGTAGTGAGGTGGAAATTAATGGTGTGGGTGAGAATATTTATTAGTGAAGAATATAGAAGAAGTTAGACATTTGGTTTATAATGTTTTACTGTTCGTGCAAAATTAGTTTGTCAATAATTATGTAATCTTTTTTTGTGAAATTTCATTGGTACCTGGTAAAAGTATTGGAAGTTATTGACCAATTATTACGCTTATTTTTTTCATAAATACCTTTACAAAAAATATTTTCATGCGATTGTATTGTCATTTAAAATGAAATGAAAATTTATTTTAATAAAAAAGTCTAAACTTTGTTAAACCATAGAAGAGTCAAAGTTTTTAAAACTATTGTCGAATTATTTGAATCTTATAAATAAATTAGTTCAGGGTTTAATTTAATTTTTTTAAGGTCTAGATATATTGTTATATAACAATTTTTAATCATGCAATTTTTTCAATTATAGTGTAGCATAAAATATAGTGCTTCACGAAAACTTATTTAAATAACTAAAAAGCTTTTAGTTATGATTATGCAAAGATGCAAGATTGGATGGCACTCTTTCAGATTAAAACATTTTCTGAATGAAAATAATATATTATAAAATACAAAAAACTTAAAAAAATATATTCATTAAGGGTTTTAATTTTAATAAATATGTTTACGTATGTGGCAAACATAACTTGTGGACTAATTAATTTCAGAAATTAAAGAAATATTTCAAAGCACAAGATATGCTAAATAGTAATAAATAAAAAAGTTTTTTTGTGACCAAATTTATCTTATAGATGCATTAAATAATTTTAATAAATAAGTAGAAAAATTCCTCAATTGAAAAATGCCAATATTTTTTTTAATATATTTTTTTAATGTTACTGAAATAAATTAGAAATAAAATTTTTATAATTGTATGTTTTATTATTTTAATAGGTAGAAGTTTCAAATTTATTTCTTGTTACAATAGTAGATTGAAAAAATGTCTTCTTATGTTGCATGATTACTCAATTCTTCTCAAAATAATTTAAAAAGTTTAAAAACCTCTATTATATCTTTAAAAATAAAAGTTAGTACTATCTGTCAAAAATACCCATCTAGATAGACACCACAAATTCTTTCCCTAGATCCACCACAACATCAATCTCAAACTAATTAAACCACGAAACTCCATAACCTCTTGTTCAATCCTCAATCTACCCATTTTTCATCTAACATCGCAAAAATGTCTGAAATAAAAAGCTCTAAGCGCGCAACTTTTGCTAAAGTTCATCGTCCCTCACAGGCTTGAACGCGATCGATTCGAGCTGCCAGATATATATACACGCGGACGAGGGCAGGGGGCAGGGGAGTTGTGCAGTCGACGACGGTGCGACGACGCTTTTCGACAGGAAACTCGGATTAAAGCCGGCGATGCCTTTTTTCGTCGCCCGCTCGCGAATGTTTTTATCGATTGGGCCTTGCTCACAAAGTGATAAAAGCCGACCGATTGTCGACTGTCAGTCGGGTAAAAAATTTTTTTATTAGCAAAAATAAAGAGATAGGGCATATTTAAAGCTGCATATTCGAAACAATCTTTGCTTTTCTAGCAGATAAAATCATGCGGATTCTTAGTTGTTATTTTGTAAACCCAACAAAATAAAGGAATAAATCGTGAGAAAAGTTTCAAAATCCATAGCGAAAGTTCACGAGCAAACTAACGCAAACATCTGCGTGTATAACCGCGTAGATATATGCCCCGTTTGGTCAGACGCGCCTTCTTTAAAACTCGAATCCACTTACTTATACAGCTTACACGTTACCGCGCTTCGTAAAGTTCGATCAGATTTTTCTCGACTCGGCGCACCTCTCGGAGATGTAAAGATCCGTTATGAATTCATGAAATTCCACACTCACAGCGTGTAAACCGCTGCAGATTTTGCGCATTTATCTTCTCCGGAATTGGAAAAATCTTATATTCCATCTACCCGATATTCATTTTCCAGATTTCCCGTACAGACGAACGAGACTTGACAATTAAAAAAAGTTGTCTAGACTTTTTCCTCTTCATGCTATTACGCCCATGAGCTGCCTATTTTCGGCGACTGTCTTTCACCTTGCGGCTATTCTGTTCTGTGTATCCCTAGATGGCTGGCCTTTTTATGCCGTTGATCCGGGAGTAGAGGAAAATTGCGGCGACGAGTGGGGGAGAAAAGGCGGAAAAAACGACGGCGCGCTAAGGGACGGGGAGACGGTGACGGATGGTTTCTTATTTTGCGCCTTTGTGGCCCGTCGGCTTCCTCTGAATTAGCTCGCTCGGGCACGTACGAGATGAATGTTCGCGAAGGGAATAAATTCGCGGATTTCGCTATCTTGAGCGCGATGGTTTTTAAAGTAAATGTGTGATTGGACTTGATGTTACTATGTTCCGTATATTGATTGTTTATTTAAAGATGTCTGAAACGATTTTATGCTGTGTCCTAGAAAAGGTAACTGATTCTTCTCACCCCTGATATGTTGAAGCATGACATTGGACAAAAATTTTATAATAAACACATAAATTTATTTGATATATTAAAGATTATACCGAACGAATTCTTTTACTTCTCTTTGTAAATTCAAGTAGCTACATTTCTAAATCACTTATTAAAAATACAAAACGTGTAGTCTTAAGCAACAGGTCAAGTTCAATCTCGAAGAGTGATTCCGCGTTTTTGCCGAATTCATTGCACGATAGCGAATGATTTACGAGGCCGAACTGTTCGGTATAGGTGCAAGGTGATAGCCGCGCCGAGGGAAAGTTAAATCATTGGACCGGGCGATTCCTAAGCTCGAACAAGCCTGAAAATTATTACATTTGTTTGTGTAAATTAAAGCAAAACGCACTGACGCTGTTATATCAAATATATTTTATTTGAATCAAACTTCTATTGATAACGTTAGAAATCTTATTAGAAACAAATTAACTTGATTTATTGACAGAAGCTAAGAAGCAGAGATAAATATAAAAAACAAGATTGTAGATTATATTCATAACAGACTTTGAAACTTTCAATACCTTCAGCAATATAGCCAAAGCCAAAAAATTCCTTTGCGATAGCTCATCTTTTATTCAGTCAAAACTGCCTGAGCAAGATTGCGTAATATTATTCACCCCAGCTTCAAAGTACATCAGAACACTTTGATACTTGATAGCCGGCAAAAAGATCAGATTTCGTCTAACGAACGAAGTTTATGGCGTTATCGATCGACGGGAAAATAAAACTGGGCGCGGATCGCGACTAGGAGGGGCTCGGTGTAACTCGCGGGCGAGAATAACGAGGTTTCCGCGTAAATAACTTAGCCTTGATTTCATAGAGCCTCGGCTAATCTTTGCTGGATTACCTCGCGGTGCAGAGAGCTAAGGGTGAGAGTAAGTACCGTGTCAGTTCGGTAGGGATATGGATAAACGCCGGCGCTAAAGATCTGGATGGGGCCGAAGTTGTCTTGGAGAAACGAAAAACTAGTTTGATTTATTGCGGTTTTTCAAAGCTAGTTGGATATTTAGTTATTTTAAAACTTTTTTTAATACATTTACAATTTTGTTTTTAATAATAAAGAAAATCTAAAAGTACGGGTTTGAAACATCATTAATTAGCTATCGATTAATAATAAAAAATTAGCATTCGGAATATATTTCATAATAATCAGTAGTAACAGATGAGTGTGTTCAGCCGATTGCAAATTTTTTTTTATTAAGGATGTTTTAACAATCGTTTTTACATTAATAAAAAAAAAACTAAACCGATTTTCCACACCTCAATCTCATTGAAGAGACTACATTAAAGCGCCACACAAACCATTATTAAAATCTACTGATCAGATTACATCAGCAGGCAGTGTTCGATCAGCCTTTTATCAACCTCCGCAAACAAAAACAGCCGTCCAAACACCTCCCCCTTTTATCCTCCACTTTCCCCCGAAAGCCTATATCGGCCTGTATCAGTCCGTATTATTCGAGCGGCGCGCGATCGCAACCGCATATCCGCTGTATTTGGGAGAACGCGAGCGTGAATAACGAATGGCGCGAGAGCTGCGGCCGCACAATGCGTATACAGAGCAGCGAAAGCCCGCGAGTAATTGAGCAGCTGCGAAAATAAGATATCGCGATGAGGACGAAAAAATAGGTATGGGGGGCGTTGCTTTACGCATTGTTTTACGATTATTGACAGAGGGAACCGTTGGGCCGTATCTGCCTGTTATTCGCAGGAAGGATTTTCGCGCAGTTTGCTTTTGATTGGCTTTGCGCTCGATTTGAATCGAGCCCCCGGATATTTTTGTGACTGTTTTGCGAGTGTTTTATGCCGGATTATACGGTGATGGTGTTGGGGTGTTAAATTGGCGTTATTAGCGTTGGGTTCCAGATGTCGTTTGCTAATGTTTAAGTAAAATTAAGTTTACTGTTGTAATGCTAAGGAGATAATTAAATTATATCTTTGGTCATTGATCATGATCTGTTCTATTTCAACACCTTTCAATTTCGATCCAAGAAACACCGAGAAAAGATTAATTCCTCTTTCTTCACCATTCCAAAATCAGAAAAAACATCCTGATTCGATTAGTAAGGACGTAATGATCCATCCAGCCAGAGTAAAAAAAAAGGTCAAATTGAAACATTCGCCGAAAAAAGTAATCACGACTCAGAAGCGATCGCAGCAGCGGGAAGTGATTCTTTGTCATTAACCGGCTTCGGCAGATGAACGGACATCGTTTGATTGGCAGAATATTTTCCTCTGACATTTTGCAATGCCGCTCGCAGGAAGCTGCTGCACGAGCGATGTATGCATGCAGCCAATGATTGCGCGCTAGATTGAGTTGTTTACGGATGTCTATTAGCGCGGGAGTTATGGGAGCCAAGTTTGGATAGGGTTGTAGTGAGATCGAAAAATTTTGGTGAAGGTTTATGGAGAGGTGCGCAATTTTTTATGTGAAATGCCTTTTAATTAATTTCAAGATTATTTTGCAGGATTTGTAGTTCGTCTTGTGATGAATTTTCCAACTTTGAAGAGTGGAAGCGACTTGTCCTTATTAAAAGTCGAACAATGCAAAGACAATAAAGAACTGTATTGAATAAGATGAAGTGCCACTTAAACTTCTAAAGTCAATTAATCGATGTCTGCAGTCAACAAAAGCAAAGCAACGACAGCTCAAAAGGAAGCTTCGAATTTCCTCGGTCTTTCTTTTCTCTCAAACGAAAATGAAGCGATTAAAACCCTTGAATCCTTGAATAGAAAGCCTTTGCATCCCAGTGTTGTTCAACATGACAAAGCTCAGAAATTAAGCTATTCAAACTGCAGCTCGAAGCCAACAAACAAACGTAACGAGAATCCCGGATACGGCATCTTCGTCCCTTTGCGCCGGCGCGCGATCGCCGCGACTCTTGGTCAACGATATCCGGCAGAATCTCGCTCACAAAGAACGAGAAGCCGTCGGGAGACGAATGGAGTTTGAATAAAGCAGCTACTCCGGGAAATAAAGTTGCCGAGCTGGCTGGCGCGTCTGTACGGAGAGAAAATAAACTGAAATACTCGTAGAGTAGAGGAGAGTTCGAGGGTGGGGTGGCACAAAGCCGCGCGCGCACACACGGCCAAATGAAAGCAAGAAAGAAAGAAAAACAGACGCTCGTGCGAAAAGAGCACAAAGAATCCGCTGCGGCTACGGGACGAGACCAGGGGGAATCGAGCTTGCAGGGGGCAAAGATACGGAATTACTCGCGGAGGGTGCACGCGTCCCGGAATTTAGGTTATCGTTCATCTCAATCTAGAGAGCCGGGACAAGCATAACAATGACCGTAAAATGGTTATTCTGCTTAACTTATGAGTGTGGTAAAAGTCGAAGATCCGCGTGGCAATCTTCGAAACTGACGCTTTCGCGGTTTTGTTTACAATAATGCTTCTTGTTGCGAGAGAGCTTTGTTAACGTCAAAGTTGAATCTCGACTCTAAGCTCGCTCTTGGTGTGTATTCCGTGGTGAACCAATTGCCGCCCGGCCTCTCTCCAAACTCGCTAAACTCATTTAAAGTTTTATCTCGCGCATTCAACACACACGCGGATTAAAATCATTTAAACAAATTTCTTATCCCTCGCTTACTTTACTAAATGTGTTCAATTTTAAAATTCTACGTTTTTGGATAAAATTGAATTTAGAATAACGATAAATAGTACGGAAACTACAAAACTTCTAAGTCGCTCCTAAGACTGGTAGAACATTTTTAAATGGTATGAATTTAACGAAACAGAAAAAGCTTGCGACGACGGCGTTTTGCAAGCACGCATATATATATATATATATATATATATATATACATATATATCTTCGGGCTCGTTAAGTTGCGTATTTGTTATTTCGCGGTCACTAAGCTTCCGTTGCCGCGATAACGAGACTTCTAGAATTTTTGTGCCAACGGTTTTTCCTATGATTGTTTGTACTTTTTTTTTCTCGCGTGCTGATTACTAATGCTTCTTTCGGTTTAAATTATCGTTTGGCAAGTTGCAAAAGCATCTGTGCTTTTCGCGCTTGCAAATAAAAGAAATGCTTGAATAACTGTTTAAAGTTCAAATGAAAGAAGAAAATGGGAATTTGATCATCATTATCCACTTAAAGTTTTAAGATTTTTAAAATTAAAAAAGTTCGTGATTGCCAAGGAGTCTGACATTAGTAAGTGTCTTATCACTCACCAAATACCCACATAGTAAATTTATACACATAGAAACGCAAAGTTAGTTGTAAAATTCGTTGTTTTTCACAGAACATCACAGTGACTCAGCCAAAGAAAAACTCGCTCAGCGAGCCGCGCGCAATTTAAACGTCGAAACGCATTTAACTTTTTCGGCAAGGACGCTTCCGACCGTCCAAGGACCGTGACTGCGGATTCCGCTAATGCAACGCTTTTCTTTACGAGAAGCGGTTTGTTTTTCTGTCTCTCTTTCCGCGGAGGAAGGTAGCGTGCTAGAGTCAGAGAAAAAGAGAGAAAGAGACCGGAAGGACGAGCTCGCGCTCGCGCAAAAGATCCAAGACGAATCGGGCTAATGAATTCCGCGCTCCGAAATAGCGCCGGCAGATCGGACGATTATCGAGCGACCCACTTTCACGCTTACTCTCTCGTGCGGCAGCGAACGCCGGCGCGGACCCGCGAAAGCAGCCAGGGTGGGAAGAGCAGAGATAGGAAGGGAGGACGCAGATGGAAGACAAAAAAGGCACAGGGGGGGGGGGGGGCAGACGGCTAAAATTTAGGAAGGGTCGACCTCGTGCCACGCATTGCTGCACATGTGCGTGCAAATTCATTCCTTTAACGGAGAAATGGGTTGTGTAGATCCTAATGAGGCCTAAGGTGCTTGGTTGATGTTTAAGTTTTGAGAATTTGTTGGACCTCAGTTATACGTAGCTATAGTTGACTAACGTAGCTATATCCTGAATTAATTTGAACAATTAGGCATAACCAATCAAAATTCTATTTGAAGAGATATATATACACGTATTCGCAATTGGACACGTACATTCACACACGCATGCACATGCATAAATCACACGAACACGCAGACAGACACACAAGAACTCACACAGACATTCGTAAAATAATACATTAATATTTCATATATGCCTGAGCCCGTAAACGGTAAATAAACTTATACGATACCTCACACATGTATACTTTTATCCCCGCATTTATGCGATCATCCAAACAAATGCACACTCACGTTCGTTCACGCTCACAGAGGCTCGCAGCCATTATATATCTCTCAGAGATCCGCGGGTTTGATTCCAGATAAAAGCGCAGACACTGTGGCTTTGAAAAGCGCGATGAGTGACGAGGCTGCGCGCTCCGGGGAGCTCAAGCTTTTATTGTCGCTATACGCGTCGATCAACCATGCGCTGGATGAGCGCGCGACGCGGTGCTTATTGAGATTTTATGGCGCGACGACTGCTGCTGTTCCTTTTCGGCTGCTCGCGACGCCTCGCGCTTTGTTTTCGCTTTGCAGTTGCGCTCGCGCTGGTTGTGGATTTGAAAAGGGTTTTGCTTGGATTTCGACGTTTAAAATGCGTTGGTTGTTGAGTGCTAATGTTTAGGAAATGTATAGAAAGTGAGGATAAATGGTATTCGAGAATTGTTTGGCCAGATAAATCTGGAAATTTAAATTCATTCTAAATTGATCGATATTTTATTTATTCAGTTAGGTTCACGGAAAAGATGAAATACGCTAAAACGATCAGAAAATTCCCAAGCTCTGAATCCTCAAATATTTAAATTTCTTTTAAAGCGATTTATTATCGATATCTGCAAATAAGCTTATATAAAATATGAAAAAAATATGATAAATCGATAAATTACTAAATAATGATTAACTTAATACGTATAGATTCGGATTATAACACTCACAAAATTACAGTTCCAAAAATATTCCACGAATGCGCGTTAGAAGAATAATTCAATACAAGCTATTCACTTCGAATTCTATTTAATATGTAAATATCGAGCCTCGAACGGGGCGCTGCTTCGAAAATCCTCGCACTCCCCAAGACAAAACAGGAGTGTTTACGAGCACAAAGGGTTCGTCGCTCAAGTGGATCTCGCATCGCCCATTCCGCGTCACCCCCGTTACTTTTTACAATGCACAGATGTAGCTACTATGCAGTATAGAATCGTGAAGCTTTTATTACGTCGTGAGAGATCTGCACTGGAGATGAGATTTTACTTTAGCCTGGAATACGTTACGTTAGAATGCGAAAGAGAAAAGTCATCGTGTTGAAGGTGCGAATTGTGCAGAAAATTATAAAATCTTGTGTAGCTGAATTGGAGTCATCATAATGAATACGTGTTCTATGGAAGTTCTATTTGCCAGTCTCTTATTGATCACTAACTTAAAGTTTGTCTAAAATTTCGAAATACTTCCAGTTTGAAGCGCGAAAGAACTTAAGAGTGACAGAAAAATAGAAAAGGGAGAGCAATTGAATCCAACTCGACAAACACCTTTTTACTTTGGTCCTTCTACCCCGTCAATCAACAACAAAAACAACTTGAGGAAAAGTAAAGCTCCTCAGCCGGGGAAGAAACATTGGGGGGCGACAAAGTAAAAGCAAGCGAAGAGGGCGCGAAACAGTCGAGGGCTCTGGGCGTACATCGTAAATGGAATTCCCGAAATAGTTCCTCGGCGACGTCTCCTGCCTCGTGCGCGGATGCAAAATTGTCATAGCGCATCTCGTCTTCATTGTAGCGAGTGTCGGGCTCTAGTGTTGTCGAAATGCCTGCACTTTAAGAAAGGAGGTCTGTTAGCGCTGCCCCGGTCGGGAAGTGTAGGAAATAAAGTGTCCAATGTTGAACGTGGCTCTCAAGAAGCCGTGTTTGTATTCAGAGTGCTCATCAGACTGATTTTATCCTTACAGTCTTGTAAAGATTTTATTTTTCAACATACTACATTTCGTACTGTTTATTTATTTTATAATTTGTCGGCGGCCTGGTTTATTTTGAAAATAAAAAAACAAATTAAAAAACAAGCCGACCAATTTTACTAAATTTTTCGATAAAAGAAGAAAAAACAAAATTTTTACTATTTTTATTGTATTTGATTATTACATAGAAATTTCGAAAATTAAATAATTTAGAGCAATAAATCAACGACCTATATGAACATTTTATACTTAGAGTCCACGTGGAATTTCATTAAAGTGTGGTTGGAATGTGAATGCGATATATTATAATAATTTATGGCAGAAGAAATCTTTAGAGACATTGAAGATAATTCTATTTTACTTGCATCTTGCAGGATGAATTATGCATTGCTTTAAGAATTTAAGAAAGTTGTCTAAAAGAATAAGTTGATAAATGAGAAGACTTTTCATAGATAGATAATTTATGTTAATGTTTATAATTTTATTAAATAGAGAAATAAATTCAATTTGATTTTGAAAATAACACCTTTTGATTTTAAATTCAAGTGTTCTAGAATAATATGACGATTTTATTAAATTAAAAACTTTTGAGTATTAAGTATCTATTTGAAAACTTAATTGTTAAACTATTAATGGTACTACAATGTCGAGAGATCAGTTAATAACTATTAAAATCAGAATTTTAACTAATTAATTCAAACTAAAAATAAATTTTCTTGACTTATTTCTCTCTAATTTTCTAACGTAACGTATTCTATTAATATAAATGCTTTTTATTCATTTATATTTATTAGTTCTACTCTATTCTTATTTTATTAATCGATTCAATTAAGATATTTAATTTCAAATTACTGTAGATTGGCTATAAATAGTCGGCTCGTTAACTAGTTCACCAACGAGATAATACGATTTGGTTCAACTTATATTCATATTCAGATCATGTTTACTTAGAATAATTTCCAACGCATAAATGCTGATTCAAGTACGATCGCAGCGCTCCGACGAGTCAAAGCACCTTTTTTACGTCCGTATTTCCCTTTACAGTTGCTCTAGTTGTAAACAGAAGGAAGACGTGAGCGCACGCCCCGCGGCATACGGAGTAGGCGAGATCGGTGATAAAGGAAAAATTCACCTTTTTTCTCGCGTAATTTTCACAGGGGATATCGTCCTCATAAAATTTGTTCGTCAGTATTTTATTATCATTAAATTTTGTTATGACGGACATTTTGGCAGCGTGGAACGGCTTTATTAAATGTTTTATGCATAAAAGTTTTATGCACTTTGTACCTCGAGAAATTGATGCTTTCTACCCCTTTATGAGAGAACAAGTTTGCACGTGGTGTGTCTGCATAATTAATGCAAAAATTAATTTTCTTTGAAAAATAAACTTTAAAAATATTGTCAATTACTCTTTAAGTTGTGATCTTATATAAAAACTTCGTGTTTCAAAAAAATTTTTTAATATCGTCCCCAGGAAGAATTCGTGACATTAAAATCTCACCGTTTAACAATGTAAATCCCTCTATTCAAAATCCTTTTACCATAATTAAAGTCGAGTAGCGGCCTCGTTTATTTTTTCCTAAGTATATTCTGAAGGTACTAAAAACATAATTACGTTGAACTTTTTAAGCGAAACATCAGGAAAAAAAAGTTTAATTGCGGAAGTCCTTTGCCCTATTACGAGTCCTGTACTATTTATGCGCCTAAAATGCGCAAGGGAGAATCCAATTAATATATACAGCTGTTAATGTGCTCGTTCTGCGAAACGTGCAGTGCATTACTGTAGGTGTAGGGGGTAATTCTCGACAGTCGAATATATCGATAATGAATAAGTAAATAGGATTTACGACATCGCCTATGTGCATTTTAAGCTTGTTTGCTCTTGCTATGCGTGAACATAAGTGACTATTAAATTGCTTTTTATTAAATTTAGAAAAGAGAATCAAATGCTTTAATGCAGTAATTAATTAACCTAATTATTATGATCAAATTTTTTTGGATTCTTAATAAAACAAAATTTATTAATTTAGATTTACCTATACGATAAAAATAATATAAATGAGAAGAATAAAAATTAAATTAAATCAGGAATAATTTTTATTTTTATATAAAGTCTATACCGAAGGTATTTGGTAGCATTCATGTATAATATGAAAGCAATATGCATTAATGCTAACTAGTTTGACTAGACACCCAGAGGAGATTATGGAATCACTTCAGCCTATGTGCCTAGGACATTAAACTTGCAAATTAGAAGCCGCATCTCGCACCCCTTCGCTTCCGTGCAAAAAAGCCGTTCAAACGCCGTTTTAAGTGAGATTGTATTCTCACTCTGAGAACGATGAAAATAATCTAATTTTTAACGATGCAACTTTTAAACTTATTCAAAATAATTTAGATGAATAATTATGACTATAATGCAATGAACGATTACAATAAGTGAATTACGTAGAATAATGTAGTTTCATTATTAAATTTCGTTTATAAACAAAGCGCAAAACTTATTATTAAGATGATTTGCTCAAAAGTGCACTTGTTGAAAAACATGCAATATGCCATGATGCAAATTTTATGCCATTCTTTGAATTCATTAATAATTATATGCGCTTTTAATTATGAACGAAATTGCCTATCTTCATAGATGTTGATTTATCTAAAGTACTTATCATTTTGTAATTTATCCTTTGAATTTTAATCAATTGTTAATGCATGCATTCAAAAATTTATTTAGTTAAAGTTGATTAAGAAATTAAGTCTCATTTTAAATTATTTCTTATTAAAAATTGGTAATTGTGCTTTGTTTGCATAATTGCAAGTTTTTCATGCTTTTTTTATATAATAAAAATAAAATATATTAATTTACTGGAACTGATTTCACGAATTTATTTAAGTTTAATAAAGCAAAAACTGTACCATTTTTTGCAAAAATTTATTTAACATATTTAATCTCCAAAAAACAACATGAAACTTTCGGTAGTAAGTCCAAATTTTTCAGAATTTCTTCATATAATTAATATTTTTTAATTTATTCAATTAGTTTTTACTAAACCATTTGTGAATTCCTGTGTAATTTTCCACAAATATCTTTATATGGCCCTTTATCATCCTCTTAAACTCAAGCTACGAGTCTTCTTCTTGCGCTTGAGAAAGCAACAATAACTAATTTTCACGAGGGAGGCTCTAATCGACTCCTTTGGCGCGCGCGAAGAATATATCGGTTACAGAAAGCCAAGCTGAGCTCGCCAAGTTTTCGGCGATTCCCCCAGAGTCTTGCAGCGATGAAATTCTAATTACTCGCGGGGCCAGCTCAATAAGAGCTCGGGCCAATTTTCGACGAAAATTTCGGCGCACGTGTCAAGACGCAAAGGGTGCCTGTTTTTTCGCCTCCTCCGAGTTACGACCTCCACGACGACATTTTTTACTTGCTCGCTTTTTTCGCTCTAAGATGTTGGTGCTAGAGAATGTATCGTTTAAGGAGGTTCAACAATGCTTTTATAGTGCTTTAAGTATTATAAGCGCTTTTTCGTTGATATCAAAAAGAAATTTCCATATTATAATTAATGATGAAATTATAGAAAAATATTAGAACATTAAATAGTTATTATATCTTGAATAATCGACATAGATGATCACAATTGATTGTTTTTACTTTATTAATAAAACCAAAGTTTTCATTAACACACAGTAATCACATTTTGAAATAAACTTGTTAGATTATTAAAATTTATGACAAGTAGATTATTTTAAAATTTTGAAAAAAAAAAATAAATAAAATTTCAGATAAAGTAATTTTACTATAATAGATCATTTTTGTATGCAAGGGTTACCAAAATTTCATACATTTTTCACCTTTTTTAAAAAGTATTTTTTATCATAAAAAGTCTTCAAGTGTGTGCGTCGACCTGGTTCACCTTTTTTTTGCTCCTCTTTATTGAGATTTCTTATTACAAAAACGTTTTTTATGGTCACGACCCTCTTTTAGCTTGTTCGTTCATTTTCAGGGTCGAAGTTGAAAAAGGAAGAGCGTAAAGTCAAACATGGCCCCTGGGAGATTTAATGACTTTAATAGGGCGGAAATTATTGGTTTTGGTTGAGTTAGAAGTGGTATTATAAAAATTTTATAACTTCTTTTTAAATAAATTGGTCGAATAGATTTAATTTAAGATAACTGGTTTCGAAAATACTAATTATATTTTTTGGATATATCAACATTTTTATTAAGGCTAAGTTTCTTAATCTCTCAAATGTTTTTTAATAAATCTGTTTTATGCTTTTAAATTATTTTATGTAAATATTGATTTTCTTACAAAATATTTTAAGCACCTTTTTTTATTTTAGACAAACAATAATAGAAGATGCTTTCTGCTTAAGTCATTGCTCTTTAAATTTCTTGGCGAGAACTAAAATAGAACTTGACTTACGAAGAGTAACGCTTCTCTCTTTAAAAGCTAAAATGTAGCCAATCTTTTCCACAGGTAGTTGCATTTTAACTTCTTTAAAGTGAAAAACTGTCCTACTTTACACAGAAGCTTAAAAGCATTACTTTTGTCTTAATAGGACTACCCATAGTCTAATGTTGAAAAGTGATTTTTTTAAATTTATTTTTAATTAATTTTCAGTTAGGCCATTCAATAGATTTTTATTTCCGCTAGTTATTTAAAGTTTTTTCTACATTAAAAATTGTTATCTATCTATAACATCTGTTAAAACGGCAACAAAATACCTCAGTAGCACGTAAAGCGTGAACGACACTTTGAAAGCCCGCAAGAGTATTACTATTAGTGAATTGTATTGTAGTACAAGAGGGTCGATAAGTATTGATATTACTTCCCCGGTTGCACGAGTTCTTAAGTCGTTACCAATAAGTCACCTTTATGGATTCTCTTTGTCTCGCATGGCTTTGCTGGGATTTAACTCAATGTTTAGATCAACTTTGTAATGTAATTGTTGTCAGATTGAATGGTCGTTCTTAGAAATACAAATATGTTACGATATTGGCTGTTATCAACGTTTGTTTCTCAGAAAATAAGAAGAATGCTTAAACAACATATTACAATTTTCCAAGAGGAACCATTCATTGTGTATAAAGATGATTGGTAAATATTTCACTAAGTTTTCAGAGAAAAGGACTGCAATTTTATGCAATTGCTATTAAATTACACTTGCATATTTTTTGGATTGCTTTTAAGCTCGTAGAGCATATTTTTATATAAAAACGAAATGAAAAAGCATGGTACGGTTTTACATTGAATTAACATGAGCACGTGCATCATGTATTTAAATTTCCTCTCACAAATTCAACGAAAAATATTGCTTTGTAACTTTTTATGTTAAAATTTACGCTCATATTAACGTTAAAATAATTATTTAACGAATAAATTTAAAGTTTATAATTTCTTTCAAGTTAATTAAAATCTACATTATAGAATCAGAATTAAATAATTGTTTAAACTATTCATGCAAAAAAATCACTAATTTAATGAAATAAGCGAAATTTGTTGTATATTGTTTGTACAAACTGTAATTTGAAAATTTTTGTATGTATATAACTAATTTCTGGTATTAACATTTGAATTTTAAATGAATTATTTTATTTTTTCGTAAACTTTATATCTTATTTGCAACGTTAAATAAATGAAAAACTATATCTGCTTAAAATAACTACAACTATAGAGCAGGAACATTTAAGGTATGAAACCATTATTAAATTCATTATTCCAAAAAGAGCGTCCAAAGTCATTTCATCGCCTCCGGCATCGAATTTTAATCGCGCATCTCCGAATTCAGCGCAGCTACGAGGCATCTTCATCAGCTTGCGAAAACCGCGGAACTATTTGAGGCACCCTATGCAAACTATTTCGTCGAGCTACATCACTATGCAGCAGGGCGGCCGCGCATGTGTGCACTTTCGCTGTATCCTCTCTCTCTCTCTCTCTCTCTCCCTCTCTGTGTCTGTCGCGGCCGAAGGGCAAAAGACGAAGGGCGCGTCGCGTAGCGTAACCCCATTTTCCACTGGCGTAACCAGAGATGCATTGCTCGAGTTAATTAAACGCTCGATCAGCCGAGTGCGGGCGGCACGTGTGCGCCATTAATTAAAGCAGACGGCGATGACGCACAAAAATGCGCGCGCAGAAAACTTTGATTAAAATTATACGAGTCACGACGTGAGTTTAATGAGATTTGAGCGGCGCGTGAATCGATTGCGAGATAGCTGGTTCTTGGTGCACTCGACTGTTTTTACGAGGAACCGTGGAGAGGGTTTGTTTCAGTATTGTTCAGGGGTTGCTGATCGCTTAAGGTTGATTGAATTTTTTATTTGCCTGGCGAAGGGAAGGGGGTAGAAGTAGTTTGATTTTCGATCTCGTTTTTAAGGAAGGCTTGAAGAGCGGTTCTTTTGAAATATTTAATATGTATGTTCGGATTGCAATTAATGGTTCAGAGTGCAATGGCACGGATTATGAATTTTATGATAATTTTACAATAAAAATTTATTTTCAATATCTATTCTAGATATACAGGCTTTTTTGTCGTTGATTAATGTCTCTTTTATATTATTTGTTTATTAACTACGAATAGT
>JAPYZA010006888.1:0-14155 GCA_030522685.1 Eupelmus azureus
AAATTATTGATTAGGTATATAAATTTTTTCCATGTCTAATAGCAGTCATCTCAATATTTCAATATTGATTTTACGGAAGTATAGCTCATACTGTACCACAAACAATAGACTGCGTAAATAAAACTCTGCCTTAATTAATTAAAAGTTTCTATTATCACGAGCCATTTTTACCGAATCCATTAAATTTTAACAAAGGTTGATGATAACTGAACAAAAGGCGTCTCGCTTCAACGGTCTTATTAAAAAATTTTTGCTTCACGCGTCGGTCATAGATACACCCGTGACGTCACTCCGACAATAACAGATACCGTTCCGATCGCGAGAAATCCAGTATCCAAAAATAAAAAAAAACGGACGTTAATCTCCCAGTACGTCGGTCACCGGATGACCTCTGACATTATAATCGAAAACGTTCTGCGGCTAATTTTGGTCTGTGGTCGGCGAGGAATTTCGCGCGTCCGACTGAAAACCGCAGTATTCCATTAAAATATATAGCTGTTTTGCTAGATTGCTCCATTGTTTAGGTTGCGGGGTTGAGGTACAGTTTCAAACGGCAATAAGAGTTTGCACATAAGCTTTAAGCTTTTTTAAAAAGCTTGAAAAATTTTTGACTCAATTATATACTGATACTTTGCAATCTATTATACATATATAAACTATATCTATTATCTATCTATCTATATATATATATATTCTTAATTTTATGACGTAATTTCGAATGTCTATGATATTTATAATTGTTATGAAAGAGTTATTCAATATAATAGCAAATAGTTAATAATATTCAAATAGTTTTCTTTTTATATTTTAAGTTATATACGGATATCAGTTTGTAAAAATATCAATATTTAAGTCTCATTATTAACCTCTGTTCATAATAATGATTTTCATCAAACTTAAGAAACGGTATTTAAAAAAGTTTAACGAGTTGTACGCCTCGTCTCTTGGAAAAAATATGTGGTTGTTTTCTTTTAACGACGTGTACGTTTGTCTTTTTATGAGCTCGTTCTCGCTAGAAGTCAACGAGTTTTCAGTGACAAAGATTAGGTTTCGTCTGGCAAGAGTTATTTTTTTAGAAGGTGATGAACGATGAGGTTTTTTTGTTCTCTGCGTGCGTAAAAATAGTTAAAAAATACTATCTATGACAAAATAATTTCAAAATATTTTATTCCTTTTGTTTAATTATATTTTTTTTTCATTTTTTTTTAAGTATGGTATATCCGAGAATTATGCTGACAATTATAATAATAAAAACATAATTACATTTAATTAAATTGCGTTTCGTATAAAAACTCGAGTATACAATACTTTTAAATATTTAAAATATTTTATTATATATGCTTTAAATACTTTTAATTTACTGAAATAAAAATTTCTAAATATTAAAAAAACTTAATTTAATTCAATTTCTCACCGATGCTAGTACTATAGACATCAAGAGAATAATATGAATAAAATTATAATCCGGGGCATGCCTCGTTAATAATGTATATTTAATGAAATGATATTTTCGAAAAGACGATTTCAAGTATCTAATAAATAAATTATATTTGCATGATCAAGGCAAATGGTCTATGCTATGTATGTAACATACACACATACAATTTTTTCAAGCAGCTGCAGGTGTAAAACTATGTAATATATAATCTTCAAGCGTAAAGCAGTATTATTGTTAATCTTTTTTCGATAAATCTTTGTGCAATTTATCGTAACTTGTCTCTTGTTGTCGTACACCGACGTATATTCTAAGTCATTTAAATCTAATTTTTTAACAGTAAAGTTTTCAAAAATTGACTGAAGTAATATAATTAACATAACTATATATAATATTAAAATGTATTACTACACGACAAAACATCAAAAACGGAAAAAAATAATTTTGTAAACTTCTTAATGCAATTAAGTATTGAACGTAGCAATAAATATATTCTACTGTTTTTGTTTTTCATACGGCTATCTTGAAAGATAAAAAACATATCAACACTGACTTCTCTTATAATAGTAATATAAGAGTCAAGCATCTTCTAAAAAATGCTTTGAAACTTTAGAATAAAACAATAAAAGAAAAAGAACAAGATTGATAATCAAAAACACTTATTTGTATTTCTTTTTGTTATATTAATAAAAAGTCACGATGCACCTACTGTCGAGTTCAATAAAAACGATTTCAAACGCGTTAGTAAAATCGTCAATAGTGCGAGGGACTAGGAAAATGTATCATTCCCTCGTCTAAACTCGACATTTGTGAACAGTAAATTCTATTTTTTTTTATTTATTCATTACTCAGTAAGTAATAGAAAAAAAATTGATAAAAAAATATAAAGAATATCACAATATAAGTATAAAAACAAAAAACGATGCACGAACGATGAACGTCAACGATTATAAAAAAAGAAACACTGTCATTACAAAAGGTAAACAGGTAATGCATGAATATAATATATAAATATGTGTATGCATGTAATATAGTAAGACGTTCAACAGCGCATCTCACGAACGAACGAACGAGCGAGCGATAAACCAATCGTTATATGTAATATCAAACCAGCGAGATAGAGTGATAGAAGTGCGTTCAGTAATATATTCAATCCAATACTCGATACATTATTTCTAGACTCTTATCACAAACAATTAAGGCTATTTACCTGTGAAATGCAACCAAATGTTTTGGTTCGTATTGTTAATAAGGTACTAGATATTCCACATGCATTATTTAGTTTTATTTATGTAAAGTATGTTTTTATTTGAAAATTTTTAGTTATACTGTTATGAAGGATATGTCTACTTTATCCCATCTAATACTAAGGGAGGAAAGTTATTTATTTTTTTAATTACCAGTTTTAATAAGCAAGAAAAAAAGTTTTAGTTCATCTTCTGAATTAGAAGCTGCAATAAAGTTAATGAAAAATTGAAAGTGAAGAAAAATAATTTCTTGCTATTTCTACCTTTGAAATTTTTTTAAACTGGAAAAACATTGTTCCACGATTCAAAAAATTTTAAACATCAAAGAGGAAAAACACAGTATAATAAAAAAATGGAAACAAACTTAACATTTAAAAGATAACAATTAAAAACAGACTGCACGTTTCACTGCTGAAATCACAGGTACGAAGCCTCGAGTAGAAAAAAAAATATATTAAAAAAAAAAAAAAAAAAAAAAAAAAAAAAAAAAAAAGAGCGGGGCAAGGCCAGAACAACAATACCCGGCATACGTAAAAAACACGTTCATCAATGTCAAACTCCTAGAGATATTTAAACAAGTAACGTAAAAAACAAGAAAAAAACAACGTCTCAATCGTGAACGTTTATTCTGCTTGGCAGTCGTCATAAATAATCATGTCATTCGATTTGAAAATAATCTGGATTATCATTCCCGCCGGCACCTTGAAGCCGTCATAGGTCCAGGAGCCTAACTTCAAAACGCAGGTCTGTACGTCGTAGGGAAAGAACTCAACGTCGATGGAGCAGGAGGACTTATAAACTGCAGGCGGCTGCCAGACGACCAATCCCGAATAGTAGACGGTGGCCTTGGTCATCAGCGTCACCTCGTAGTTGCCGTCGGCGCTGCGAACACCGTAACAGAAAAAACAAGCCCAGGGTGATACCTCTTCTCTCTCTCACTCGGCGCGCGGCACCTCCTCCTCTTTTTTTGCTTTTTGCTTTTTGCTTTTTTTATTTGCACTCTTATTGCCTTCTTTTAGTCTTTTTCATTCTTTGCTTTTTTATCTTTACTTTCTGACACTTTCCTTTCGTCACGAGACTTTTTCCCTTTTTTCTTTTTCTCTTCCCGTAGCCTCCTGGACTTTAGCTGTGAATTTGTTGTTTTTTGTTCTCAGGGTTTATTATATCTTTCCTTTTATACTTCTACAATATTCGCGAGTATCTTAATAAGTAAGCATTTAAATTGTTTTAAAAATATTTTAAATCTTCTACTTTTTAAAACTTAAAAATTAAAGTAGATTAGTTAAAACATATCTAAGTGTTGTAGTTTTACTAAAATATATTTCTAGTACCAATAGTGTTTGTAAAAATCATAGCATAGCATCGATAGAAGTAATGAAAAGAAGTGAAGAAGTAATTAACACTTTTATCAAAAGTAAGGGTATCCAAACATTTGTACAATCAGTCTTAGCAAAGAATTCATGTCCAGGAGGTTCTTATAGAGTTCTAGATATTTCGTCACCTCAAATTCGACGAGACGAAAAATCAAATTTCTATAAAAAAATAATATAGGATGTGTGTGTCTGTGTGTGCATCGGTTCTTGATAATAAATAAGAGCATATAGTAAATACGAAATATAGCTTGCAAGAAAGTCTAACGAAAAATACATTGCAATAATTATACACACTCTAAAATATAGCTCTAAGAGTACGGTTTGGGGACGTGGGTGTAGCGTCATCGTTTCGTACGAAGTGGGGTGTTTAAGGGGGCAGTGGGGCAAGGGGCGAGGGAATAAGGGAATCGCCTCCTATTATTTTCTTCTTTTTTTTCAAAGAAGACTTGTAAGCAGCGGCGCCTTTTCACTTATTATTTTCTTTATTCATTTTTTTCTCAGATTTTAATTTTTTCCTTTTGTATTTTCTAAAAATAAAGGCGTTGAAAATAATGCCACTCTGGAGTTCCTAGGAACGAATTCAACAGAGAAGGCGCCGCTTCCGCTTAGCTCGAGCTGTGAGAGAGAAACTGAAGTTGAAAAAATAAGAATATAAGAAAAATGGAGGTGGTGGTTGTTATACAGTGTGCATTGTTTGCGCGTGCTTTAAGTTCTGCACCTTCTATAATATATTGCACTGTGTATAATAGTAGTAGGTGGTAGTAGTAGTAGTAGTAATAGTAGTAATAGTAGTAGTAGTAGTAGTAGCAGTAGTACGCGTAGCTGGAAAGTAAAGTAGAGGTAAGAAGAATAAATACATTCTGGAAGAGAGAGAAGAGAGTGAGAGAGAAGAAACACAATATACAGCACAGGGAAATATACACAATATACACATTAAACAAGTCACACGTTCTCGTACACATCGTCGTTAAAAAAATCGTTCAAAGGCCAGCCGTACGCAGTCGGATGACCGTATCCGTTCGTTTGCTTATACATAGGCGGCTTTATTTTTACATAGAGGTAAATGTAAATCTATATGTATATATAATAATATCATATATTGCTGTTTATATATATATTTATATATTAAAGAAGTAAGAAAGAAGAGAAAAAATGTAATTTATAATAAATGTGTCTACCATGCACTGCGCATTGTTTACCTTGAAGCCGTCGTAGGTCCAAGAACCGAACTTGAGTACGCAGGTCTGCTCGTCGAATGGGAAGTACTCGACGTCGATTTCGCAGGAAGACTTGTATATCGCCGGCGGCTTCCACTCGACCAAGCCCTGGTGGTAGATGGTGGCCTTCGTGGCCAGGGTCACCTCGAAGTTTCCGTCCGCGCTGCGAGCGAGCACATTAGTGGTTCTGGGCGCTGCGGCGGTCGAGAGAGCTTACTTTGTACTTTTTGACGATGATGGTGTTTCTCATTGTCAGTTATCGGACTGATTTTCAGAGCTTACTTTTTCTTTCGATTTTATTTTTCGCGCCCCTTTTACTTTCTTCCGCTATCTTTCCATTTCAACGTTTTCTATTTTCTTTTGCCATCAAGGAATTTTCTAGCTTTCGTAACTTTTTTCGTCGTTCAAATAGCCTTTCAATGATTTCCTTGGTGAAGTGACTGGGTAAAACAAAGATTTTTTTATACATTTTTAGATTTAATAATTGCTATTTTTGTTTCTATGAATAATTAATAACTTATATACTGCATTAATCTATGATCTAGTTTAGAAAGTAGTTAATTTAGCAAATTTTAATACAATGATGCATGTGTTTTGATTTGATTTAGAATATTTTTTATTAGTATTGCTTTTAACTTTTCTGAAAAAGCAATTAGAAAATAAAAAAATTTAAAATTTTTAAAATTACAAGATATTTGATAGTCAATTTGTCATATTTAAAATATTTCCTTTTACTATTAAATAACTTTGCTTTTAATTAATGTCCTTATACAAGTTAAAAAAGTCTCGAATACTTTATACGTCGTTTATTGTTAAGAAAAAATAATAATAATAGACTCTGAAATTCTCATGATGAAATTATAATTTATTTTCGGTTCAAAACAAATGAATTAAAATAGCTGTTTTACTCAATTATATAGTAATACAATAAAATGTGTACCAACTACAAATAAAATATAAATAATGTCATCAAATCTGAAAAAAGTATGCAAATCAATTTACACAGTTGACGTTTTGGAACACGGAACTTATGATTTATTTTGAGGATGCTTGCAAGAATAAATCATATTTATCCTTCCTTACGTAACTCCATACGAGCACTCACAGTAAAAAAGTGCTGTATTTTAAAGAGGAAAATACGACCCCTTTATCCTTGATAAAAGTTGAGAAACTCGCGTGAAGTTTATTCTGGAGGAAAGAATGACCCTTATAGCTACAGCAATGGTCTACAAAACTTTTTAGCATTGCCGATTAAAGAGAAATATTACCGAGATTTAAAAAAGCAATGTAAATTTAATTTAATTTTTTCTTACCGTGAGACAACTGTTATTATTTTTCTAGAAATCAAATTTATTTATTCAGAATATATTTATGAAGACAAATTTGATTTTCTGACTTATGGATTTTCCCTTGGATGTTAAGAACTTCAAAAAACTATAATTTCAAGTAAAAAATATAATCCTTTTCTTTCTGTAAAAGTTGATGGATTTCATAAATATCAATTCTTACATAAAAAATATTAAGTCCATCAAGTAACTTAAATTATATGCATTTAATGAATATTTTTATAAATTATCAATTTTTGGTTCATATTGCAAAGAAATTTTCACCAGGAAATCATTGAAGAACGTTTTGATTCGAGTTCCATTACTAATGCTTTTATTTTAGAGAATTTGTTATTAAAGCGCAAATGGAATACTTCATCTTTGTTATTGCCGCACTTTTTATTGGCATAATGTAAAATAAATGTATAAAATAAAATAATATAAAATAATTGTTAATACAGAAGAAACTAGAAATTGTGTAAAGATACAATTCTTATGCAACATTTAGGTATAAAGAGATTAGGTGGTGAATCAGCGCTTTGAAATTCTCAAATAAATATATATGAATGATAAAATATGAAATGAATGATATCTATCTTGATATAAGTGTATCATCGTTTTAAAGTTCAAAGTAATATATATTATAAATGAATTTTTTTATATCATTGACATTCACTAACAAAATAATCATCAATTTTATAAACCAGTCTAACTAAATCTAACCTATCCTAAAAAACAATACAACGAAACAAACTTTCACTAGTTTATCAGGCCTGGTGAGCGAACACGAAAGACATGAAACCTGCCACGTGCGTCGTACACGAAGGGAAAGCTTAAAGCTTTAGACGTTAGAGTGAGAGTGAGAGTGAGAGAGAGAGAGAGGGAGAGAGAGAAAGAGAGAGAGAGAGAGAGAGAGAGAGAGAGAGAGAGAGAGAGAGAGAGAGAGAGAGCTACATTTACGAAAGGAAGTGCAGCAGCAGCAGTAGCAAGCTAGCAGCTTCGATCGTTTTCGTGCACAACGCATATAAGCTTCCGGCCGGATATGCCTTTCAATGTTCACGCGACGATATTATTGTCTGAGTTCAACTTTCTCTCTCTTTCTCTTTTGTGATCTTCTTAGCAGCTGCTTTCTTGTAGAAATCGTAAATTTAAATGTATTTTGTGGAGAAGAGATTGCATAAGTTTTGAAATAATTTTGTATTCTTCTTTAGGACCAAGATAAGCTAAAGCAATATTTCATAGATTTAATAAACATTCGGTAAACTGGATCCTCGGTATCACTTTATTACGTTATCTTGACGACTCTTCCTATCTGTTTGTTACTGAAATCTCGAAAACGCGAAGCTGTCTATCAAAAGTGACATCGCGCTTGCCGATCGCACCATCTCTCTCGCGTCCTTATTCCCATTCTCGCGCCTCGTTTCCAATAATTTACATATATCCTCGTGCCTCCGCTTAAGGACGCGCTGAATCGCAATTTCCCGTCTCGCACTTCCATTAGTCTGCTGCCACCGCGGCGTCGTTTCGTCAATTTTTGGTGCTTTGCTTTTTATCTCGTTCTCTCTCTCTCTCTCTCTCTCTCTCGGATGTAATCGGGTAAATTGAAGAACGATTGGATTTGCGACGCGCTCCAATCGATTGTGTGTGCAGTATGTATGTGTGCCCCTGTGTTCGTGTGTGTTGCTAAGTATGCGAGGATGAGAGAGTATTTTTATGGAGATGGTAACTGTTTTGCCAACAAATGTTTGCACGAATGTGGAATTTATTAAGTGTCGAAGATTTTGCATTGAATATTTATAAGGTTTATTTGATTTTAGTTTTAGTTTTTTACTGTTCTTAATATATTTCATTTTCAAAAGTATTTTACATTGTATTAAATAATAATCTTAAGTTTCAATTAAATTATACTCATACTTTGAAGAAACTGAAAACTATTAAAAAGCTTCACATCTAAAATATAATCAGTTCATCTGATCAAAATAAACAACTCAAAACCAGAGAATGCAACTATCAAAAAAAAACGCCATGGCAATCTTAATTACTTTTCCAACCGCATATACGCATCGAGGCGCCTCCATGTGCCAGACGCCAAAGTTCCTTGGTAAAGTTTAAGTTCGATGAAATTCGATAAGTTTCGCGCAGCATTTACAACCGAGAGCAAATACCCACGCTGCCGGGAGCATAAGAAAGCGAATGCGAGTGAGTGAGTGAGTGAGTGAGAGAGAGAGAGAGAGAGAGAGAGAGAGAGAGAGAGAGAGAGAGAGAGAGAGAGAGAGAGAGAGAGAAAGAAAGAGAGGGACAAAAATCAGAGTAGGAAATATAAGACCTTACGTTTCTCTGTGTTGCAACGCGGTCGTGTCGCTGTTCACTTGTGATGCTTTTTACACGTGACCTGTACAGAAATACAATGTTCTGAGATTGCGCAATTCAGAGGATACGGAAGAATAACTATTAAAGTTAATATTAAAAAAGTGACAAATTTCTGTTCAGTTTATTCTACATAAACTATCCATATTTTCTATTATTTCTTAATTACGATTTTGGTCTGTATTTATTTGGCAAGATAAGAATCTAATCAATTAATCATAAATAATTAATCACAAAAATTAACGCAAAGTGCAGGGATGGGGCAGCCGATCAATAAAGCAGTCAATAATTCACACTCATATAATAGTGATATCAGCAGAACTAATATCCGTCTTTGAAATCAACAACTAAATCAAACATTAACTAGCCTATCAGATCAATAATTATTAAATTATTGGACCAACCGATAATTATGCATTTCCAATATATTTACGAGCAAACGCGTACAGCTTTATTGTTGCAGAAGAACATTTTTTCAAATCTATGTGAAAATTCAACTCTTAGAAAAACGAGAAAACAATACCAACGTAACCTTAAATCCTCTCGAGCATCCATATCACAATGTAAACAACCCAACGCAAAGCGAAAACAAATGACACCCCCTGAAGATGAGCTTTAGCGTGATATCCGTCATTCAGTAAACTACCAACACTGGCTTCGTAGCATGATGTTTCTTTCTTCTATTCTTTGTTTCTCGCTTCCTTCTCTTTCGCAGGAAGACAAAATCAGAGTTGGAAGAACAGATCGAGAAAGCGCGTGCACGCTACATGTTGCAGCGTAACAAATAAACGGCTCTTCCACGGACGCTGGAAATTAAAAGAGAGAGAGAGAGAGAGAGAGTCTAGTTCGCGCGAACGGATTTTCCGGATCGTTTTCGATGAGGCCGTACTATTTAACTTCGAATTTCCGTTCGTCTATGATGTGTACTAATTGAGAAATCGTCGACGCGAAATTCGCTAAATTATGAGAGAGAGTGAGAGAGACAGAGAGAGAGAGAGAGAGAGAGAGAGAGAGAGAGAGAGAGAGAGAGAGAGAGAGAGAGAGAGAGAGAGAGAGAGAGAGAGAGAAGAAAGAGAGGGAGCGATAGAGAAAGAAAGGCATGAGTAATGAAGCTGGGAGAAAGAGTTGGCCGAAGTTTGCTTTATAAAAGATTATGTACGGTACTTTGGAAGATTTTTTTTTGGAAGGAAGCATGGCAGCATACTTTATTTAAACATGACGGTAGACTTTTATCCGTTATTTAAACTCTTTATCAATAATTACTCGCTTCTATTAAAAGTTTCCTGCAGTTTCATTTTTCTACTGGGCCTGAATACACGCTATACACTTCTAGAATACTGTTAGCATTAAAATCAAAAGAAGAATCCTATCGCTCGACGTTAATCCGCGCCGAATCCACTTTTCTCATCTCTTTCCGTTCTAGCGAAAGTTCCGCAGGCGAAAATCCATTAGCTCGTCGACGGCGGCGCGCAATCACAGAGGGCGATAATAAGATATATATTCGCGCGTACTCTCGGACCGAATTTTGCGAGTTCTCTTTCTCTTTCTCTCTCCCATTCGACCGAGTTTTGCTCGAAATTCGATTTGATATCGCGAAGCTCTCGCGGGAGAACAAAGCGGCGTATCTCGAGCTGTCAGGCTTTTTGTGCGCTAGCTAATTTTTCGAGGATGTTTCGCGATGGGATATAAAGTTATGGCCCACTTTTTTTCACCCACTGTTCCTCCGATATATATATCATCACACCGCCTGGAATTACATCGGGAACTTGTTTTAATATTGAAGAAGCTGGCTCTTTTCCGCCTCTTTTTCTATCTTCGATTCGCTTATCCTCTCTACCTCTCTCACTCTCTATCGTTCTCCGAGGAAGTAAGTTTGGCGCTTTTTAGCAGTTTGCTGTGAAAGGGGGATACGGATATTCCTCATGTTTACAGAGACGAGAAAAAGGCTCGAACGAATGTTTTGCCAGGGCAAGTTTTTCGGAGGAAAGTTTTGAATGGGGAGCGAAAATCGCCGAGCCCGAGCTTGTTGTTGCTGCTGTTGAACAAAATTTAATTAGGGTCAAACTGAGTGCTCTCCTTTTTGCAGTCAAAGTTTCGGTAACGCTATTACGTAGCGTAATATGCATTTTTAATTGCTGTAAGCATGATAATTCCTTCAAAATGACTTCGTTAATAAAGTTTCTGTACTAACGAGAAAAAAAAGTTTTTTCGATCATCGGAGTTGTTAATTTCTGTAACATCTACTGTTATTTCGAGATAATGATTGGCTTCTTTCCACGCGCGATTCTCATCACACTTCTACAGGATTGTCGCAACTATAAGTACTTTCACTACGTAAATCCTGCCCGAACCCTTTCATCGTATATAGTAATTCTACCTTCCCAAGAATCTAGAAATTCATTAAAACCACACGGAACCCTGCGTAATGTATTTTACTCCGCACCACTCGACAGCTATTGAACAAAAAAATATATATCTTTTCTGTTCCGCTTTATTAAAAGCAACACAGCCTGGCAACAGTAGTCGAGCTTTTGGCTAACACGCTTCAACGTGAAAAGCACATTTTCGCTCGGCTCTCGGAGAAACAATTTCCGGTCACTGCGCCGGTCCCTCGAAAAATATTTATAGGACCTCCGTAAACTTGGCTGCCGCGCGTTCCCGCTTAAAAGTGCGCTCGGATATATTAAAATAGAAACAAATATAAACTTTATTTTGCACGACAGAGCGCACAAAGTTCGCCATTTTACGGTAGTACTTTATGAACGGCGGCTGAAAGAGGAAACAAAGTAAACTTATACGAGCAAAGAGATAGAACAGAAGAGTAATTACTATCCAATGTGTTATTTTCTTTTCGCGATTGAAGATCAGTTTTCACTAACGAGTTTTATTTTTAATTGGTTTGTTATAATTAGGGGGTTGGGGCAAATAAACGTGTAACATGGTTTAGTATACATTTTTGAGTTTACGTCAGAATATGAATTGATAATCAAATACGCTTGACATATATTCACTTTTCGACAAAATAATGCGAGTAAACTACACAGCCAAAGAAATCTGGTATGTTTATAACTTGTGACAATCTAGTTTAAATTGAAAAAAATTAAATTTCTTTTTTGACTAGTCCTTTGTCGAACTTAACAATAATTTTTTTCATATTTAGTTAAATGATATTTTTTCCCATAAACAAATAACACAATTTCTATACGAGCATCGTTAGCAAGTAGAAAAAGCGATATGTGGTCAGACATACCCCTTTTTTAAAAACAACCCGCACACGCATCTCCAAGTGAACCGTGTATCCAGTTCAAGTTACAAGCACTAAAAAAAGCTAACAATCCGCTGAAACAAAATCCACCTTAACCCGAGCGCAGCAAAAAATCATAATCTCAACGCTATTCCAACTGCAAATAGCTTGTGTCAGAACCAGCCTTATAAAATCCACCCCACGAAATCCGGCGAGACACTCTGCTACCTTATTAGGCTCTACGCGCGCAAAGGATCCCCGACGCTCGGCATTTCGCCTGCGGGCTTGCATTGCATTTGGGCTGCTTCATCGATCGCGCGGTCAGTATTCGCGCTGGAGTCGCGCGCACAATATGCAAGAGAGCGCGCGCTCAATGCCCTCGTACGTCTGAATGAAGTCGCGAGACTGAAGAGAAACGTAAGCTGAATGAGGGACGAGGCAGCGCGAATGGACCGTGGATGCGTGGAATAATGAGAGCAGCCCGAGAATGAGCTTTGCCTTTCATTCAGACTTGATATTTTAATCATGCTAAAAATTATAATTAAGCGAAATAAAATATAAGTATGCAGCATTACGCTTGGAAAGCAACGATCCATGGATGTGCTTGTTGTGCGTGGCTGTCAGGTAGACGGTGTACCTAGTCTCCAGCATCCAAGCTCGTGTATTTGACCAGTCTCGGTGGCAGCGTTTATTTACTCGCGCTCCCTCGTGCTGAACACCTGCTCTCAGAGTGAATGGAGAGCGGCTGTATACGCGCCGGTCCATCAAAGCCAATTCCCGAGGCGCGCGCACGTATATAGCCTCGCGACCGGGTCGTAAAGATATATATATATATCGAGTGCGCTCGAAGAAAACGCGCGCGCGCACCGGCCGCGAAATGGCTGATTCAGAGGCTGGAGAGCACTCGTGGAAAAATCGACGCTTGACCGCATTATAAAAAGCGCCGGGGAGGCTAATGCCCCCGCCCCTCCACGCAGAGAGGAAAAACATGTGACGGCCAGAGAAATATACAATATATACGGACTCGGCCGAGGGGAAAAGAGAATGGAGCCGTGCTGACTTAGCAGACCGAGCGTGCGAGCTTTCTCTCTCTCTCTTGCTCTGTAGAATGGGTTCACGCCCGTCGCCGCGTATATATATACGTACATTCCTGACCTCTCTTCTAGCCTGCGGAGCTGGCGCGATTCTCTTCAGCTCACTCCACTACTTCATTTTTCCTTCAGCGCGCCTCCACCGTGGACTGATCGCGCGCTTTCTTTCTCCTCCGTCTTCGTGGACGTCCGCGAAGAAAGAAAAAAGAGTGATGGGAGTGAAAGCATAGCCGAGATCCTCGTGAATTTAATGCATTGGCGCTACTGCCTTTTCCTTCCACTTTTCTTTTGTATTATATATTATAATCATCTTCGTCTCTCTGTGATCGGATATACATGAGCCGCGCGCGTCGATCGTTCACGCAAAGCCCTACATCTAAGCACTTTCTTCTCCTTCACGTCCTTTTCTTTATCTCTTTGACGCAAGTGACACAAACAGCTCGAGGGCAGCAATTTGTCGTAGCCGGCAACTCGGCCCCGTATACGCGCTCGTCATGCTCGACTAAAGGGGAAGGCACCGCCGCTCAGCTTCACCTACACTAGCTCGACGGAAAATTCGTGCGTGTAAGCTATACGAAATACGTGTGTGCGAACGCGCGATAAAAATTGCATCGAGGACGCGAGCTGCCGGGGGCTTATGATTTATACATGCCGGATAAGTATATACCTGCACTGGGTGCAAGCGCGGGCTTCATTGTTGGCGATTTTGTATGCGCGATCTGTGCGGGGAATTAGACGGGACGTTGAGCGCGCGTGTTTTGAGAAAATGGAAAGACTGGAGCTGGAAAATTTATGCGCGCCGGGATGGGAGGAGGACAGTGCAGGAGTTCTTGGACTGATGGATTTTTTTTTGTCG